>SKCR01000053.1:0-204023 GCA_019454045.1 Zanthoxylum bungeanum
TTTAATGGTTCTCTCCTCCCAATTGCTAATCCTTTTTTTTTTTACTGTGTAGTTTGTACCCAATCCAATTCCCAATTTCCCTATATTTTGTTTGCTCTATGATTGTCGAGGACTGTGCAGTACTTCAACTGTTGCAAATACATTTAAGATTTTATTCATATAAGGCTAATTATAGCTTTTGAGCAGTCATTTTTTTTTATTATCTGACAAAACTTTCCTCCCCTTTAGCTTTTTGTAAAATATTAAAATTTTCTGATTATTAATTTGGTGCCTAAAAGACTTTAAGTGAAAGTTGCTAAATCGATCAACTACAAATAAAAAATTATAAATCAATTATTACTACATAATTATTTCTTATTTATTAAGTACAGTAATATATAGTTGATGGAGGGTGTATTGATGATTGTGACCATTTGAATTTATATGCATTGTTATGTTTAGAATTTTATTTGGAATTAGTATTGGAAATTTACCTTGAACGTAAGTAGTAACGATAAAACAGGAAGTGGATATTAGGCGTTACGAATATATAAAATAAGAATGCTTAAGCGTAAACTGATAATTTTGAATAATGATTAAATGAGTCTAAGTGTTGAAATAAGTGTTATAAATGGATAAATAAGTAAACTATATATATATAAGTCATGTATTTGTTATATTGGGTGAGTGGGAATGTATAAGTATAGGCTAATTGTTGGATTTTTTATGAACCGTTGATATTATCAGTCATGAAAGTAAGCTAAGCTCTGGTGATGTAAACGTGTATAAAGCATGTATAGTATCATTGGTTCGATAAGAGTAAACTGCAAATGTATATTTTTATAGTGTTAAAGATTAATAGTTTGAGTATGAATATGAATATGGGTTTAGATGTTTATAAAGTATGTAGTTCATGTAGGAATATATATAAGTAATGTGAAGTCAATATATCTCGAGATATAAAAAGTTCTATGATGTTGATAGTTTGAAACGTGAAATATCTTAAACCATATTTCGAAAACTTGGTATTTGATTTCTGGTTTTTAAAGTTGTGATTTTGTTTACAAAGAATATTGTTTCCGCCACGGTGTTTGAAGTTTTATGTTTTTAACCCTCCGTGGTGATCGGTTATGTTTCGTTCCGGGTTGGCCATCGGGGCGCTCGTTATGGGTCCAGACCATCGGAAAATGGCTGGCTTACTACCCTGTCGACATGGTCCGTACACTGTCAGGTCTTTGTGCGCGACTGAGCAGTGGACGATCGGTATGTATTTTGAAAAAATCATGCATCAAAGATTTATTTTTGACCAACATATATTTATGTTTTGGGCGGGAAAAATGATTTTAAAAGAATTGCATTTTGATATTACTTTTTGATATTATATGATTTGATTTTTTTTTTATATTTCCGTCTCAGCGATCGTTTTTATGTTTTCTTGATGTGTTTTCGCTGAGATGATCGTTTATTGTTATGTTTCCGCCCCGACGATCGGTGTATGCATTTATATTTTTCATGACTCGTCATATGTTTCCGTCGGGTGATCGTTAGGGTCTAAGCCATCAGAAATGGTACGACCCAACCCTCTGTCGGTAGGGGATCGGTTCGTTCATTGTCCGATCTGTGCGCGTGATTCGGGCATTGGGCGCTCGTTTATATTTCGTCCGTGAGTTATGCTGGATGATCTGTATGGTTTTATGATAACGAATTTGAAACTGATTTTGTTTACAGTAAAAATGATTTTTTTTTTAAAATGCATTTTCAAAGGGTTTTTGATAGATTTCAGACTACCAACATCATAAGAACTTATAGGGTTACGTAATACGTCTGGCTGTGTCTATAGATGTATGGATCAATATAAAAGATTATGTTCGTTATAGGAATATATATAAGTAGGTTTGTAGTTAGATATAGATCCTATAGGTATGGTGATGTTTGTATGGTTTATGAGTTATGCATAGAAATCATACATTTTAGGAATCGTTTGAGTTGTACATAACTGATACTAGTGAATGATAATATGATTTATATACACATGTATACACGATTGATAATAGTGAAATGAACGTTTGAAAGATATAATATTTTATAACTCCGATTTGATGACATTTCAATGAAATAAAAGAAAGATAATTATAGTAAATGCCCGAGCTAGATTAGCAATAAGTATATAGGTAACTACTAAAATATTAGAGTAGCGCAGCGAAAACGTGATGAGACCTAACCTAGTGGATAGGAATGTAGAGATTTGCTGTTTATATTATGAATGTAAAATAGGAAACAAAGTTTAAAATATATGAAAGATAGAATAAGAGATTTGTAACAAATAACATGTTTGTAAAATGAATAAAAGTTATATAATTAGTTCAGACCTTGTAAATAATTGAATGACCTCATATTTCAGTCCAGTATTTGAGTTTTACAGGTTGGTGACCAGATCGGTCGACCACAAGTATCAGAGCTTGAGGAGCCGGATAGCAGCGTTGCAGTCAGCCAGTCACCAGGTCTTGGGTGGATGAGTGTCAAGTTATTTATGAGTTTAGTCGTAAAGAATTGAGTTGTAATAATTTTTTTTTATACGTATTTTCGGGCATGGAGCCCAGTTATATTTGTCTTGAGTTTATTGATTTAGTGTATATTATTAGTGTCGGGCCCTGTAGGTAGTATTGAGGTGCTAGACTTGATCCAGGTTGCATGACTTTACGCAGGGGTCATGCCGAGATTTCGTTAGAGTCAGAGGCTTATGGAAGTAGGATTAGCATGTCTCCTATCGGTAGTATCCTGGCTTAGGCGTGATGTTACAAATCTCTGTTTGGTAAAATAGAACTTATGAGAACATCAACCACTAACTAGCAAATTCAACTTTAAGGAGTTTTATAGTTTTTTCCTGAAACATTGAGATCTTTAGTAATTAATATGGAATCAAGGGTTAAATTATAAGCTTCATGTATAATTAGCACCTGACTATTTACTAATAATAATTAGTCCTCACAATTTTGTACCAAATTATTATTAGTAGTAGTATAGGAACTAAATGATGTCGCTTAGAGTTTAATCCAAGTTATTAAAAACTCAACAATCCAATCAAAAGTCAAAAGTAGATGGATGTGTATGTAAATATCGTGCGAGTCCCCGTAGGACTCGAACAAATTTCTTTCTTATAAATATGAGTAAGTAAGTAGTACGAGAAATATCGGTTGAATAAAATCGGTTTCGATTCTGATTCAATTTCGATAATTTTTAGAGGTCAATTTTGTAAAAAGTCTCGGGTACATCATATTTTTTATACATAAACATGATTTGCTTGTCTTGCTTATTTATGATCTTTATTTCGGTTCATTATTTACCATTAAATCCGATATATTTGTCCCCATTTAAATCCGGAATGGATGATTTGACAACAGAAATTTTCAATGTTTCTTTAAAAAAATATATATATAAGGATCTCTCATTTGTTTAATTTTTATAGAGGAAGTAAAAAGTCATGGGTTTGAATGAGATGAATATGCAATATATAAATAAGATACTTAAACTTTTATTTAAAAAATAGAAATAAAACTAAAACTAAAATCTAAGGATCTCTCGTTCATTCTATCTAATTTTAATAAACCAATAATTTATTATTTTAGAATAAATACCTCTCGTTTTGAAGTAAATTTTTCTAAATAAACTTCTAATGTGCTACATCAAATAAAATTTTATTAGTCTTGTAATTTATTTTCATTTTCTTTGTGAGCCAAGTTATTTGAATCCAAATTTATGACTGTATCATAAACAAAGCATTTTTTTTCCTATAGCAATGAATTTATAAATTATTACAACACTAAATAATTCCACTAGATAATTAATACAATATTCCAATGAATTTCCTCAAGAATTATTGAAATTAAAAATAAAATAAAAAAAGTTGGTCTCTCACTTTTGCAAGTTGGAGGGTCCACAAATTTGGATTTGTTCCATCATAGCAACTTGCACTCACCTGAATCAAAAGAATCTCAGCCGTCCACTTTAACAATCATGATGATGATATCAGCATTCATAATCAAACCGCCCAGAAATTTTCTTGGTAAAGAGATCTGATCCCACAAAATGATAGTCAGTACTCACTAGACCCCACACTAGTATCATCCTTTGGAACTTTTTTTTTTTAGTTTTCACTTTTTATTTTTTATTATCGAAATTAAATGAAAAAAATCATGAGAATGTTATTAAAATTAAGTTAGTTTGCTAATTTATCCAAATAATCACTTCAAAAGAGGCTTAATACTTAATTGTTAGATCCTGAATTCGAGTTCAGGAAATGTATTTCTTATAAGAGTATAGGACAGTCGGAGATTTTACATACTCCGTTTAAGCTCGGGTATGATGGTTTGGCAGCGAGATTTCAACATTTTCAAAAAAACACTTCAAAAGACACGCCTCTCGAGTCATGCGGTAGTAGCTCAATTATTTTCATCTATCCCATTTAATAAATGGGTCAGGTTTTGAAAAATCCAACAATATTTTTAGTGATTTTATTTAAGTCAATGTCTAAAAAACACAATTAGAATATCAATTCAAAATTTAAGAAATTAGATTTTTCTAATATCTTGAAAACATTAATAAATAAAATTTGAATTTTGGGATGGAATTTTCTAAACTTGACCCATTTAATAACCACAATCTTATAATTACGGATAAAAAAGTAGATTTTTCCCTAATATTTTTGTGAGCAAATTTCTGAACTTAAATTCGATAGACCTATTAGAATATGATGATGCGCTATAAATATTATTTTAAAAATCGGTTGAGGCAGCCGCCTCGAGACTCCTAGAGGAACAAACCTGTATTATAATGCTATGAGACAATCAGCAGTATCATATACGGTAAAACTTCTATAAGAAAGTGGGGGTAATATAGGTAAAACAAAATTAAAATGATGTGTTATAAGTAATTAACAGTGTGCAAAATGCTCCGTTATGGGTAGTAAAACGAATTGACGATTCGAATTTATATCGAATCTCAAAAAATTCGAATCAAAATATGATGTTTTCATATTCAATTCGTTTGGTAAACGAATTGAATATGAATAGTCGTTTAATTATGATATTTTTTAATGATATAAATTATCATAATTTATCTGCATTATAAATATATACATGTGAATTATACAATTAATATATTTATTAAAAATGACTCATAGAAAATAGATAATATTATTTTTTTGTGGTAATTGGTAATAATTTCTTAAATATTAATTGAAAAATTAGTAAAAGAAAAAAATAAAATGAATCCTAAATGAATAAAATAATCAGTGAATTCAATTCGTATTATTAAACGAATCGAATTAAATTAACTTATTTATTAAGCGAATTCATTTTTTTCAAATTCATATTCGCTTTAAAAACTAATCGAATTGAACGAATCTAACATTTAAAATTCAGTTACTAGATACAAATTGAAGGACAATTCAGTAAATTTGACATGGGATTATCATGTAGGTCCCCAAATTTATGTTTGATTAGATAAGGAAATAGTTATTTTCAAAAAATAACAAATAAAAATAAGGAAATAGTTTATCCATTTGTCTTTTGGGTTTGTTGGCAAAATATTATTTTGAAATACCAATTTTGAAAACAAAATTGATATCATTTTTTTCAGACAATTGTATGAAAAATCTATGTAGTATATAAAAGCAAAAAAATAACTTCATTTTTAAACTGTCCATATAGACTTCTTTTACTTTTTCAAATTATCCACGTAAGCACGTATAAATTATTAATATTTATAATAAATTATTAATTTTTTAAAATGAAATATTAGTGTATAACTCATTACATTTTTACTCCAAACTTTTTTTTTGTTTTCCAAAAATATTAAATAATATCATTTCAAATGAGTTTTTAATATTTTAAATTTTATATTCTTCAATTTCAAATATTTTATTTTCTCAACTCTTCCTTTTTTTTATATTATTAATAATTGAAAGTGTGTTAATTAAATATGTATTTATTTCAAATAAATTATTAATATTTAATTTTTCGCAATTTTCATTCATTCTCACTCATTTATTAGTACAAGTTTAAAAGTCATAAGTTATATTAAGTTTACTATAAAAGTGTACCTAAGTTAGGTAAATCTATATTTGCACCAAGAGATTTATTGTCCATCAATAAAGAGGTATAAATTCGAATAAATCAGAGGTCATATTTGTTATTTTGAGAGAATGTTAAAAAAATGTATTGTCTAGACAGCTATAATTAAATGTATGATATTTATTAATTTTATTTTTTACATTTGATATATATCTTATTTATCTCTAATAAGATGAGCCGCATATCGCACAGGTTACCTGGTAATTACTTTAATTTTTGAACAACGACACCAAATATTTACAAAATATCTAACAGTGGCATCAAACAAAGCCTAAATTAATATTGTAATGGTCAAACTTTGATACAATAAGAGGTAAATAATCTTGGCTCTATTTGGCATTACAATTGAAAAAAATATAATAATTAAATGGTAATTTTTAAACGATTTCATGTAATTTTATTTTATATTAAAAAATAATTATGATCTTCTTTTTTAATACTTTGGTGGGGAGTGAAAGCTAAAAATTATAAATTTTGCAAAATTCTATTTTAAAGAGAAATCATAATTAATAATCATAATTTTTTATACTAAAAAAAATATGTTTTAACTAAAAATACTGTTTTATCATCTCAATAACACATGAGCCTTATCAATTGAGGTTACTCAGATTAGAGACCGATTCAAAATAAATAGAAAAGTTATCTCCTAATTTAAGAAAACATAATAATATAGGGACATAGATGATAAATTCCAAGTACTCCCAAACTAGGGTTTTAAGCCTATAAATCATCTCTTCCTTCCACCTTCTCTCATTTTGCAAAGCCAA
The DNA here is from genome assembly GCA_019454045.1 of Zanthoxylum bungeanum. Lineage (NCBI taxonomy): Eukaryota > Viridiplantae > Streptophyta > Magnoliopsida > Sapindales > Rutaceae > Zanthoxylum > Zanthoxylum bungeanum. The sequence goes on from SKCR01000053.1 coordinate 6,878, forward strand.
CAGTCGCAGACCAACTCGCTCTCTCCTCAAGGTTTATTCTCCACGTCGCCATTTTTCTGAATTCTAATTCGGTTCATAAGTTTGTACTTAGTTTGGGATCTCAATCTGTTGTTCTGTTTTCAGGAAGAAGATGTTAATATAGCAAAAGACAACAATGTCAGGGTAAGTACTCCTTTTGATTTATTCGGATTTTTTTTTTAATTTATGATTTTAGAAACGTGGGTCTTCGTCTCTTTTTCTTTTGGATTTGTGGGCTTTGTATGTTTTGTGAATTTTTTTTGTGCTGTGTTTTTTGTTCTGGTTTGTGTGTTTTGAAGGTTCTTTTTGATATTTTCCAATGGGTCATAGGCAAGTGAAGCTGATTTTGTATATTGGGTTCTTAGGTTTTGGATCAGATGTGTGTTGGTGTATTGGTTTCTGGTGTTATATGCAAAACGTTTTAATAGGTGAAAATTGTTCGTCAGACCTAACATGAAGATTGATATTTGTTTATATGATTGTTTGATGATAAGTTGGTCACTTGGTTGATGGATGTTACAGTGAGTTAACTTAGTTCCGGATAAGATATCGAATTGTGACAAAGTTGAACTTTTCTGTGTAGCGGGTTTTGGAATGATACTTAAGGATTAATCATGTTTATTTTCCATTGTAATTTGTGTTGGTGTTAGAAGGGAGACTTTCATTGGGAGTGTTACCGACTTTATGATTTCGATCTCTAATGCTTTTGCAGTGATGAGGCTGCCCCTGCTGTTGAGACAGCTGTTGCTGCTGTTCCCCTCGGTGAGGCCATGGATCTCATGACTGCTTTGCAGGTTGTGTTGAGGAAATCACTTGCTCATGGAGGTCTTGTCCGGGGCCTTCATGAAGGTGCGAAAGTGATTGAAAAGCATGCTGCCCAGCTCTGTGTTATGGCTGAGGACTGCAACCAGCCTGACTACCTCAAATTGGTCAAGGCACTTTGTGCTGACCATAATGTAAGCCTGCTTACAGTTCCCAGTGCTAAGACCCTCGGCGAGTGGGCTGGTGTAAGTATTTTTATTACACTCTTTTTCTCCTTTGTCTTTGATAACTGATACTGTATCTATTGTGTTAATTTTTGTGTGCTAGTCATTGTTTTCTTTGCTTTGCATGATAAAACCATTTTTATGTTTAGTCTAGAACTGATGCACAATGGGTCCATGATGTGTGCTCTTGCTTCTGTCTATGAACTGTAGATGAATGTAGTTCTTGCTGAGTGTGAGTTAAGACTTCAGTGGCAAAGCATCTGATTACTTTCATTATTAATACTCGCTATCTTCAAGTTGTAGCATAGTTGTCATAGGCGCGCCTCAGGCTCAGACCGTTGCGCCTTGTGAAGGGTCAGGTCAGGCGACCTTCATCAGGCGCGTGCCTTTTAGTTGCTCCTAGGTGCACCCAGGCACGCCTCATAAAAATGCGTGGAAAAACCCCAACCCCAATTCAACTCACCCAACCCGAAATCAAGTTGTATAACATTTCTTTAATAAATTAAGATTTATTTTGCGGTTGGTTTTAAATTTTGACAAAACAAATTAATTTGTATTATCAGTATTTGTACTATTGAAACTGTTTTTCTAGGACCCTTTGTGCCTTGCTCCTTTAACAACACTGGGTTGTAGTTTTGGTTCAAACCTGATGACAACACTTGAAAAACTTGTAACTAATCTTTTGGGGTGATTGCCTTTTTGGTTGAGTGGTAACTGTCTCCGAGTGAAATAAATGGTAGACCATTTGTTCCGTTATTAAATTGAATGTTATTAATCGCCATACTTGCATGCAGTTGTGCAAGATTGATTCAGAGGGAAAGGCCAGGAAGGTTGTTGGATGTTCATGTGTTGTTGTGAAGGTAAAAAATTATATTACAGTTCATGTTATGTTCATTACATATTGCAATTATCGGTTTCTTCTAACCGGGGTTATATTTACCCGATTGTTTCCAGGACTTTGGAGAGGAAAGCGATGGCCTTAATGTTGTTCAACAGCACATTAAGTCTCAATGAGTATCCAAAGAGTCTGATTTGATGGAGTCAGTCTCGGTTCAACTTTTATATTTATAGAGACTATCTCTTTTACCCCCCCTCAAATTGTGCTTAGTTGGCTCACTCCAAGGAGATTTTGAATGTTCATTAGTTGCTCTATTGCTTTTAGAACTTTTTCTCTTTAATTTTATTGCAATTAAACGCCTATCTTTTTCATATATTTTGCTTTTTGAGGTTTTATTTGGTGTTGTGATTATATAAGTGTGTTAAACAGTGTTATTTAAAATTACAAATATATTTTGCTTTTGGTTGATGATAAAAAAAAAATTACGATTATTTTTTTAAAAAAAGAGTTTGGTAAAAGTGTGGATTTTTAGTTTTTATACACTATTAAAATATTTAAAAAATATACGGTAATTGTTTTTTTAGGATAAAATAAAAATACATACATATCAATTTTTTACATAAAATAAAATTATTTCTTGATCATATTTTTAACATTCCAATTAAGATTTTGGTTCGGTTAGGGTTCTCCCTAATCGAATTGTTGAAACCGAACGGTTTAGCGGTTTGAACTGAATCGTTGGAACCGTTTAGTTCCAATGGTTCGGTGGACTCGTTTAAAATTTATTTTTTTAAAAAAATAATATCATTATTTAAATTTTAAAAAAAAAATAAAAATCGAAACCGAACGGTTTCGATTCGGTTCCGGTTCCGGTTCCGATTCCACATAAGTGTGGAATCGGAACTGAATCGGACCGGTAGCCACCCCTTGGCATTCAAGAAACTGAAACTGTTTAATTTTATGCTACCAAACCCCGAAGAGAGAAATTTATTAAATAATTAAAAGATAAATTTTGACACAAAAAATGAAAAAAATTACAAAACCCTACTACTGCTTGGAAAACCAAACGTACTTGCCTGATAAAAGGCCACAAAAAGTTTTCATATCCTTCATAATTCTGAACTTTTTAGCGAAATTTATAGTTAGGGAAACCACAAGCATCACGTGATAAAGAAGAAGAAATTGTCCAACGAGGAGTATCAGTTAGGGATGACAAAACGAATCAACGAATCAAATTTGTATCGAATCCTAAACGAATTGAATCAAAATGTGATGGATTCGTATTCGATTCGTTTATTAAACGAATCGAATACGAATATTCGTTTAGTCATGATATTATTTAATAAAATAATTTACCACACTTGATTTACATTAATTTTTCATAAATATATACATATGAAATATGTAATTAATATATTTACTAAAAATACCTCACCAAATATCGACAATATTACTTTTTCTATGGTAATTAGCTATAATTTCTCGAATCTTAATTGAAAAGTAACAAGAACTAATAAATAAAAATAATAAAACAAATCCTAAACGAATAACCGAATCAATGAGCTTAAATTCGTATTTATTTCGTTTAATAAACGAATCGAATTGACCCATTTATTAAACGAATTCATTTTTTCAAACTCGTATTCGTTTTAAAGCGAATCGAATCGAACGAATAAACGAATCCTAACCCAAATTGACACCCCTAGTATCAGCTATGGAGTTTACTTATCAGTAGATATGTGTGCCTTTAAAAAAGCATAGTATAGTGAGTTGTAATCTACAATCATCAAATTTATTCGGCAGCATCCAATGAGGTTCGTTAGAAGTATCATTTTAAAAACGAAAAATAGAAAAACACTTCCATACATTTTTTATAGATATGTTATGAATAATTTTCATAACACCAGGGAAGAAAAATATTAACAAAATTATTATCAAATCCCATTTTAGTACTACTATGTTCTGATACAAAGGCAAACAAAACAATAACAAAAATAAAATAACACTTCCATACATTTTTTTTTTTTTTTAAAATGCTATAATTACTGCTCCCATGGTAGCTAGTGGTCTTGATTAGAGACCTTAATTAATTAAGATTTGATTTTGATTGAATTTTCTTCTTCTTGTTGTTGTGTAGGGATTGGAAGGTGACCCTTTTCCTGCAAGCTCTTAACGGTGTCGTATAAGCACTGTTTCACTGGTGTAAATTCTAACCCCATGTCCTTAAGCTTCTGATTTGAGAACTTGTAGGGTTTTGCCCTTGGGTTCTTTTCATCTGAACACCTGCATTTTCAATTTTTATTTTATTTTTTTTAAAAAAATGAACATTAAGTATCAAATATGTTACTCAATATTCAAATCATGTATGTATATATAAATCAAATATTTTGATACTTAAGTAAGATTTGGAGAAAGTCATAATGTACGCAATTTTTTTTTCCCAAAATTTAAACCCGTAACCAAACGAATAATAAGTTAATACTTTATAATATATAGGACTAGGTACATACTTAAAAAGTATAACAAAGTGATAAAAACCTGAACTGTGAAAGGAATTATAATTTTTGCTGCATGCCAACATGGCAACATCCCAAAAGAAATCAATCCCTATATATTAAGTTAAATATTTATTTTAATCTTTATATTTTGAAAAATATTTGAAAACACCTATAAAACTAATTCTAATATAATTAAAAGATACTTTTTTCGAGTTTTTATAATAAAAATAGACATACATATAAAATCTTAAAAGAAATAACTTTTGAGTGTAATAAAATTAATTATAAGGATACTTTGAGTTTGAGGTATTTTTTAAAATATAATGACTAAACTACCCTTTTCTAAATTAAAATTAACAAAATGAAAAGTCTTGGACAGTGGAGCCAAAGCATAACTAGGTTATCATTATTAAGACAGATGTTAGGTCAAAATCTTGACAAGTACATAAGTTAGGTGAGAAGAATTTAGGTCCTCATATTTTGTATTATTTGTAATTTCTTTCAACTTTCTTTTTGTTTAATTATTTTTGTCACTATCTTTTAGGTGGTGGGATTGCTACACATTTGTTTCTTTAAGTTGGCCAAAGTTGGTGAAATTGCTCCACCACAAGAAGAAAAAATCATTTTTTTTTATTTTCTTATATATATATATATATATATATATATTAAAAAGTAATTGCATCTACATCACTAAGCAATGTTTCACAATTATTAATTTTTCTTTTCTTGTTTTTTGTTTAAAGAATACTCCACGTCACATGTCACTTGAAATTATATTTTTGGTTTGATTAATTTATTTTTTGGAAAAGTAATGTCATTTTTGAAATTGACACAACATATAAAAGTGATTAAGTAAATATTTTATAAGTTATATACATATTAGTTCTCACTTAATGTCAATTGTGTCCAATCATTAATGTCGAATTTGGGTATAAAGTCGTGTGGAGAAATTGAATTTAGATTCACATCGATACTCATAATGGACAGTAAGATACCGATTGAGGGTGTTAAAATCCATTATTTTTAATTATTTTATTTGAAATTTACATGTAACAAAATCTTTACCTAACTAAATTGAATCATATCATTGGATCTAAACATGAAACTTAATATGGAATTGACCAAGCTAAATATTATCTAAATCACTCTCAAGGAAAGTTAGGTCACCACTTCTTTTATAATAATTTTTCTTTAATTGATTATGTTATATATATGTAAGCATTACCTCGTCTAATAAAACAATTTATTAGTATAACTTTAATTAGACGCCTAATTACATTTGTCCCACTAACAAAATTTTATGTCCAATACTTTGCTTTTGTGATAATATTTGCTCTTCCATTTGTGTTGTTATAACCTAAATGCTCTATTAAATAGCAAGCAATATACAAAAGGTATGGGTTCGAATTCATTCATATAAGTGAGGAGGGGATTGGGTTGCCGTTAAATTAAATTTTAAAAAAATAACAAACAATATATAGTAAATCGAAGAACACATAACACTTACTTGGTGGGGATGGGATACTCGGGGAAGAATTTGGCAAGAATCTCCACCACTTCACCGCGGTGGAGCACGGTTTCGGCACAGAGATACCGGCCGGAGGCGGCCGGAGTCTCGTAGACAAGAATGTGGGCTAATGCCACATCCCTAACGTGCACATATGCCTGAACTGAATTAGCATAAGTCTTTGCTGAGCCAGTCAAATACTTGAGAATGTGAAAAATACTAGCATTCACAGTTGGCTGCAACAATGGCCCTAGCACCAACACTGGGTTCACCACCACTAGATCCACCCCTCTTGCCTTTGCCTCCTCCCACGCCGCCTTCTCTGCCACAGCTTTCCCATAGCAGTACCAGTTCTGTAAATGTCATTAGCATCGAGAGCCGCAAATAAAATTACGACATGTTTCGACTTGGATTCGATACTGAATTGAATTTTGAGTTGGGTTTTTCGTAAATTATGATCGGTAGTTATTGGATAATAATAATGTATTATTATTAAAGCATGCGTAATAGAAAATTATGAAAAGTTTAGTATATAAAATAAAATAGGTTATTGTGAAATAACAATTAACCTTAGTGTTCTTGCAGAAATCAAGATCACTCCAGCAAGATTCATCAACAACAACATCAGGGCTTCTGTTGGGGTCCATGTAAACGGCGCCGATCGACGACGTGAACACGACACGGCGGGCTTTGACCTCCGCCGCGGCAACGATCACATTCTTGGTGCCAATCACCGCCGGCTCCACCATTTGTTCCTTCATCATTGAACAAAATTATCAAAATTCACCACCAGCTCCATCATTTTATAAATGAACCTAATTTAATAAAAGGGTAATATATAATAAGCATATAAAGCACTAAATGCCAATTTTATTTTAATTTTTTTTTAAAACAAGAAAAAAACTAAATTTCAAAGCATAAGATTATCATAATTTTCATTATAATGACCTATATAGAGCGTTTCCATATTATCATTTAAAAAAAAAAAAAAAATCTTAACTACTCTCCATGTAGACACGCTTATCTTTAATTGAATTCTTATCACATGAATCTCCTAATTAATTAGATAAAAATAAATAAATGACGTTGTTTTTCTTTTCTTGGTTGTTTTGGTCGATTTGTGTTTGGGTAAGTATCGGCCAAATTTTTTTAAGGAGTATAGTTTGATGACAAAAGACTTAAATTTTATTATCAGATCATGAATTTAAGTTCAAATATGTATTTTTTATTAGAATTTAAGACAGATAAATTTTTGACCTAAATCACTTAAATTTAACGACAGGATTTTCAACATTTCTGCGAAAAAGGTGAGAAAATCCCCGACAAAGCAGAATTTTTCAAAATAAATATGTGTGAACTAAGGAATAAATAAACATAAGCGTGTCAAGAATTCAACGAATGAAAAGATTTTTATTATTTAAATTTTAATATTTGTTGAGGATAAAAGAAAATTGTGGAAGTGTACGTGGAACCCACAAGCAGTAGGTAAGTGGTTTTTTTCTTTGTCACCAAAAAGCAATGGTGCCAAAGCAGGAATGCATTTGCAATCATTCTAATGAGGACTTGTCATTTATTTATGTGGTTTCCTTTTTCTTAAAGATTTGGCAAGATTATAAAATTTCAAAGTTCCATTTTCTTGGCAACCAAACAGGAAAGAAAAATGAGACACGTATACTAAAAAGACTTACTGGATCATCTGTCACAGGGGAAGCAGTATGAAATACTCCATCACACCCATTAATGGCCTCTTTAAGACTCTCATAATCAAGAAGATCAGCTTTGCATAAAATTAATCTTTCTTTGGCTCCTTCAAGCTCCCTCAAATGAACATTCTTTGGATCATCTAAATATATTTTTTTAAAAAAAAAAAAAACCAACAAAAAACAAATTAATTGCATTCAAATTCGATATATGATAAATGTTCCTAACATAAAATCCCTTTATAACTACTTTAAAATAATTTTTTTACAAAAAAATATTAATTAGGTATTACTTCCAAACTCGAGATAGCTATAAAACTGCTCATATATATATATATTGCAATAAGAAAATTAAAAAAAATCTCTATTTCATCGATACATAAACATATATTTTAAAAACTCGTTTAAAACCTCTCAAAATTCAATGCCGTCCCTGTACAACCTGACCCTTTTAAGTAATTATGTACCTGGATTCCTAACGGTGCCTTTAACATTGTACCCTTTTTCAAGAAGAAGTTTAACAATCCAAGAAGCAATGAAGCCGCCGGCGCCGGTGACACAAACAGTTTGGCCGGAAGATTGGGAGCTGCTGTCAGCAGGCATGATGCTGGAATAATTTTCCTTTAAATGGAAGAAAGATAAAAAGGAGTAACTTGAAACAAAAGGGATATGGATACGTGTTGTATTTATAGGGAAATTAAAGTTTACCAACTCACCTAACACAGGTAAAAAGTTATGGACTTAGACTAATGGGTTTGTTGCTTGAATATATATATATATATATATATATTTTAAATTTAGAGGCAATTATTATTTATTTATTTATTTTTGTTTCACTCTTTTTTTTTTTCCTTAATTGTTTTGGTAGTTTTTTTTTTTAAATCGTTGGAAATTCCTCCGCCAAATCACTTATTCCGGATTTAAACGGAGTAGATAAAACTAATCACTGTCTTAGGCTCTTATAAGAAACACACTCCCTGAATTCGAACTCAGAACCTTAAGATGAGATCCAACCAATGACATAATATGATAATATTTAATGGTAAATACAATTGAAGTTTGATTGGGTTATGTGTATTTTGTGGTTGGTGTAGGTTTTTGAGCAAATAGTGATCAAGTTGATTAGATTGGCTTGAAAGGCTTTAAAACTAGCCATTTGTATCAATATTTGTATTTGTAGAAGATTTTTTTTGTTTATAGTGGTAATTTATTTGTGATATGGTACTGATTGGTTGAACCGATCGAATACCAAAAATCATATAGGTATATTCAGTGTACTAAAGTTACCACTATCAGTGAGATTCAAAATTAATTATCATTTATGGATTTTAGTTGGTTTAATTAATAAGATTATAAACCACTTGTTGATTGATTAGATAACTTCTCGTCTCATTATTGAGGTCGATGTTTCTGGGTCTCTATGCATATATGTGAGAGTATATTTTTATTCCTTTACTATATTAAAAAAATAGTTAGATTTATTTATTTTTCCCTAAAGTATTAGGATACAATTTATGTACCATACAATTAGAAATTTTGGACAATTTTAATTTAGATAATCCAATGATTATAGTTGAATTTGAATCACGTTGATTTGAAGATTTATGATATTCTGCTGGATTTGTTTACATTTATGGAGTATTTAATTAAAGTATTTTAATTATTATCTCTTAATCATTTGATGCTTTTTTTTAAAAATCATAAATAAATTAAATACCATGAACAGAAAACAATGAGTCAATGAAAAAATAAATTAAAGAGCCAATAAACTAATTAAAGCATGTAATAATAATCATAGTATTATTTAAAAAAAAAAAATCATCATCATCGTCATAATTTTCTAGGTTTTTTTTAATAACTAAGCACATGATCTTTTGTTAAAAAAATGTGATCCAATAATTTTCAAATAATTTAATTTATGAAGTAAAGAAATAAAAATAATTAAAATTTTACTTTTAAAAAATAATAAAAAAAAAAACCTACCTACTAATCCATTATTTTTGAGCCACAACTTTTTGGACATGCCCACTATGAAGTATGAACTATCAATTGTTTTTATTTTTTTATTTTTTTATGTTTGCTTACGTTTTCCTTATGTAATAATTAATAATTAAAAATAAAAGTCTGAACGTAGAAAGTTAAATTTATCTTAATTATATAAATGGAGAAATTTAAGAAACGGTTGGTAGGTGGGACACCGAAAGTTCTAAAGAACTACTTTTTATTTATTTATTTATTTTTTAAACAAAAAACGCTAAAAGTACGTAGTTTTAGGTACCATTTTGTAGGGGGTGACAAAACGAATCAACGAATCAAATTTGTATCGAATCATAAACGAATCGAATCAAAATGTGATGGATTCGTATTCGATTCGTTTATTAAACGAATCTTAATATTAAGATTCGTATTCGATTCGTTTATTAAACGAATCGAATACGAATATCCGTTTATTTGTTTAGTCAATGATATTATTTAATAAAATAATTTACCACACTTGATTTACATTAATTCTTCATAAATATTTACATATGAAATATGTAATTAATATATTTACTAAAAATACTTCACTAAATATCGAAAATATTAATTTTTCTATGATAATTAACTATAATTTCTCTAATCTTAATTGAAAATTAACAAGAACTGGTAAATAAAAATAATAAAACGAATCCTAAACGAATAAACGAATCAATTAGCTTAAATTCGTATTCGATTCGTTTATTAAACGAATCGAATCAAATTGATCTATTTATTAAATGGATCCATTTTTTCAAACCCGTATTCGCTTTAAAGCGAATCAACGAATAAACGAATTCCGACCCAAATTGCCACCCATACCATTTTGTCACTGTTTTATTATCCCTAAGTTCAAATATCATTACTCTTTATATAATATATAATAATTTAAAAAAATTAGGAATTTAAATGATAAAAGTGAGAAATATTAGGGACCTAAATGTAATTTTCTTATATAAATGATGGATGATGTTCTCGTCATCTCGTGTGGAATTTTATTTTTTTTTGAATGCAATGGATAAAAACTCAATAATATCTTGTTAGATATTCTATTATATTAAAAAATTATTAAATAAATAGTAATTGAATTATATATATTATTTATTTATTAGTTAGTAATATCACGTCCCAGATAGTTCCGTTATAATAAATAATTAATCACCTATTAGATTAGTGGTTAAGATATGACAAAATCATTCTCATGTTGCGCTATTTTAATTTAAAATTTTAATAAAAAAAATTCAACCATTAATCTTATTCAATCTAATGAAAAATATTTAAAATCAAAATATACAACTGTCTCGGTAGAGATTTCATCCATTAGAATATACTCAAAAAAAAAAAAAAAAAAAGCAAATCCCAAATCTTTCTCAAATGGGTGTGGTTTGGTGATGTAGGGTTCAGGATCTCACATTGAGGTAATGGGTTCGAATTTAGGAAGTGCGTTTCTTGTAAGAGCCTGAGACAGTCAGAGGTTTTACTTATTCGTTTCAACCTGGAATGAGTGGTTTGACGGTGGAGTTTTCACGATTTCAAAAAAAAAAAGTATTTGTCGAATCGGGATTTGAAATTTTAAGATAAAAATTCAATACGAAAAATCTTCTCAAATCTCTTATCGAATAATATAAAATCCCAAATTTTAATCGAGAGTCAAAATTTTACATTATCTGTGAGAACACGTGGCCATAATCTTGAAGATCATCGGTCAACAATTATGCAAGTTGTTCTTCAAGATGGATGAAATTCATTTATTGCGTGATGAATTAACTCTCAATTCTCAATATGCTTGCCATGCAATTTTGACATAATTGACAGAAAAATTGAATTGATTTTTTTTTCTATTATAATAAAATAGGTAAATAACTTAGAATAAATTTTTTGAAATATTCTCTCATTTTCGACAATATCATTTTTTGCAGTATTATTTTCCGCCTATAAATGAGAACCACATTTATTGACTTCACATTTTGAGACTTTGACTATAATATAATATTATAAACACGATCTTCTGATATGTGTATTTAATAATAATATACAATCAATGATAAATTATATTTAAATTATTATCCAATAAAACTCAATTCAGTATCAAGTTTAAGTTCATGTTCTTAAGTCTTAATTTTGGAGAGTACCTTAATATTTTTTAGAATTTAAAAATACAAATGTTATTTAGAATTTAAAAAATACAGATGTTATTGTTGGTATTTAAATAAGGAAAATGCTTATGGCACTCGTCAAGAATCTATTTAAGGAAAATTTTGATGGGAAAATGAAAAAAAATTCATTAATAATTTGACAGTTTTTTCATTCTCCGTAAAAATGATGTCAACACTTTTCTTAAATGGATTCTTAACGAGTGCTCTTAGACACTCGTTAACATTACCCTTTAAATAAAGGATGTAATCTTAATTTTATATAGAAAAAAATTATAATTATAAATCAATAGACGTAGATATATTGCCAAACAACTTAAATCTATATCTCGTTTTTTTTTTTTTTTTTTTTTAAATCTGTACGCTATTATGATTTATTCATACGCCTTAGCGATTTCATATATGAAGATTGAAGGGATAGGTGGATGATTAATGAAGTAGGAAGAAGTGTCAATCCAGTCTCAAGTACTCGATAACGACGTCGTTTGGCAATTTACATAAATTGTTGGGTATGATATTGACTTTTGAGGTAGAGATTTACTAGCTTGAAAACAAATAATATTACAAGTCTTCTTTCTATAGACTTAGAACATAATTAAAGCTTTTAATGGAACAAAATAATTTTATGGAACGTAAATTTATTTTAAATAAGTTGTTGATGGTGTTTTCAGGCACTATGATATTTAAAGCAGCACGACATGGGTAAAAAGGTAAATCTCATTCTTGTTCAGGATCATTGATGCCGACCCGACCCATAAAAAGCCAGCAGTAAGGGCCCGAGCACTTTGCAATAAGAGGCCGATCACCTTACGGTTACAGACCGACCACAACAGGAATAGACCGAGCACTTTATGGTCGACAACCGATCACTTTGGTTCGAATGACCGAGCATTATCAGATCGGCAACATCATTCTCAGTTCAAAGAACCATTATGACCGACCATATGAAGACCGAGCATATGGCAAGGCGTGCCCCAGATGATAAGACGTCATGTCCCTATTGGGTAAGGAGACAGTCCTACCTTCATAAAGAATACTGATAAAACCAGTGTCCTAGAAGGATAAAGAGAATAGAGGTAGATTTGATTAGGGATCCTTGTGGGAAAAGGAGGTTGCTTCAATTAGGAATCCTCATACTAGAGGGAATCTGATTTCTTCACTATTATAAATAGAATGGTAGATTATGTGTAAAGGGAGAGGATCAATATCAATCTCATTGTGATTAAACTTGTAAAAGCATAAGAGATACAAGTTTCAGTAATAAAAATATAGTTCTGTTTGTGTCCGTGGACGTAGGTTGGATCAAAATCCGCCGAACCACGTTAAATCTCCTTGTCTGATTGGCGCATTATCTACCTTCTGCTAAATTTGCTTTTGGTTTCCCCCATAACCAAACAAATTCACTATTGAGGGAGGATTACCTCGGGAGTGATATTCCCATATTGCCCTGAGACCAAAATCTACCGTCAACAGTTGGCGCCGTCTGTGGGGAATCAACAAAAAGCAGTTCGCGTAGTAAGACGATGGCAGAAGGCGGAAATCACCAATCGTCGGGGAATCTGGCTACAGATTGGATGAAGAAGATGGAAGAAAGTATGAAATCCATGGTGGATCGGCTGGAGAGAATGGAGGGAACGAACAACGAGAGACCAGACGTCGGAACCAGTCGAAGAAGAAGTGAAAAAGCAGAAGGGAAAATGGTGATAGACACAAGTGAAGACGATGGACCCAGGAGGAGGGGCCCCTACGGGATAATATCCGTAGTTATAGAAAAAGATTCACGAACAGAGGACACATGGAAGAAGAAGAAGGAAGACCATCACCGGATCCCTCCTATGACAGTCTCCGCGACTCCAGAAGAGAGGACAGGGAGCATAGCGAAAGTGTGCGGGAAATTCCAAGGGATGAGGAACGCCGCACCCGGGGCAATAGACGCACAGAGGGGCACATGATACGACATGGCGGCACAAGCAGTGAAATAAAATATTGGTTGAAAAATGAGATGACCAAGTGGGGGGTGGGCCTCAAGACTGATACAAGGGATGTCCGGGCTAGCGAAGAAGAATCTCTCCTCACGGAAGAAATAAAGTCGGTAAAATTCCCAAGGCGATTCAACATGCCAACCATGGCACCTTACAAAGGCCACTCTGACCCGAAATCCCACATCGAAAGCTTTGTCTTGTTGATGGAAGTCCAGGGAGTGGTAGGAGATGCCATCTGCAAAGTGTTCCCCCTAACTTTGGGTGGACCCGCCATCCTGTGGTACAGAAGTCTGGCCCCGGGGAGCATCGGAAGCTTCACACAGCTTAAAAGGTCGTTCGTTCGACACTTTAAAGGGGCCTACGTCCCCAAGAAGACGATTGGAGAATTGAGGCTTATGAAGCAAGGAGATGACGAGCCCCTAAAAATTTTCATCGAGAGGTACCACAATATGGTACTCGAGGTCGGAGGGTACGAGTCCCAAGAGGCCCTGGAAAGTTTAAAGGGAGCCCTAAGGGTGGAAAACTATGGACTCACCTAAGAATCCAAGACACACCAGATTATGCTACCGCTCTAGAGGTAGCCCGGAAATTTGTCTTGTTAGAAAGCGAAGAAAAGATCTCCCGAAGGGGGATGGCCATTCGAGAAAGAACAACAAGAACAGAGGCCCCCTGACTACCGGACAGGGAATTCAAAAAATTCAATCCGAGACCCAAAGAATTCAAATCAATTCCTCGAAGAGATCAGGAAAGAGGGGTCGTGACCCAGGTGAATCATGTAGTCCGAGAAGAAGCGTACATTCCCCTGAGCAAGCCACCATGGCAAATCATCATGGAGATACAGGAAAAAAGCCTCTTAATAGAACCCGACCTCAGGAGATTCCCCCCGGATAAAAGGAACCAGAAATCTTACTGCGTACATCATAATCTGAGGGGGCACACAACGGACGAATGCAAGGATCTCCGGGAACAGATGGAGGACCTAGCCCGAAATGGGTATCTAAACAGTTATATCAACCATGAGGCCATGGCAGCCAGACATAGGACACGAAACCGGCAGGTGAACATCATCGCAGGAGGGAAAACACTGGCCGGAGACTCTAACCGGTCAAGAAAAAGCTATAGCCGAATACAGGGGACGGAAGTGCTGGAAACGGAAAGGTCCCCAGTACCACTAGGAAGTCGGTCGGTGCCCATAATGTTTGTTGGGGCTATATGCCCTAGAGCTCATGTGTTGTAAAACGGAATTGATTATTGTAATAATTATAAACGCATTATTCATTTATCAAAGTTGTTTGATTTAAATTGCATATTGTCTAATTGTCTTGTTTACCTTGATTACTTTTATACCTTTAGACTTAGTGTATGTTTGATGCATAAGAGGATTTAAGTCTGAAGTTAGTAATCTAAATTGTCCATAGAGAGCAAACAGAGTGGGTACTTTGTTTGTGGTTTATCTTTAGCTGCGGTCCATTCTATACTTGTATGACGACCTTGATCCAGGTTAGTTCATGTGATGACATGGGAATGGAGGCACCTTGTATGATAAGATCATATATGACTGGACTCAGATAAATATGAATTTCTTTTAATATCCGTTAACCCAAGAAATTCATTTTATCTACTAGATGGTCATATATGAATTAATCTTAATCCTGAGTGTACTACGAACTCCTGCATGTCAGGCTGTGTCCTTTGATTTACTATGGTGAGGTTGGTGTAGCAGTCCCGGCCAATAACTACGTATTTTGGGGATATGGTTTGGTATGTAGCTGGGAACGTTTTACATAGATATGGAATTCACTCATTCTTTCGAGAAGTAGAAGAATATCTCTTTTAAGAGTTGATTCGGGACTTGAACAATTTTGAGCGCTCAATTTTCCTATTACGAATAGAAAGTATTATATTCATAATTGTTATGAATTAATTGTTCATTATAGAATCAATGGTGCTTAAGAGACAAAATATTTAGAGGGGTATAACGGACTTATGACCCGGCTCTATTTATGAGATATTCGTGAAGGGCTATATCCATATGTAGTGACTATATCGATGGACACCGAAGTTTGTTCGGCTTATATTTCCAACTACGGTAACATGAGTTCAACTTCGAGTTTTTAGTGGAATAACGCGGAGTTAATAATTCATAATATTTAATTAAAGAGTTTAATTAATATTTCAGAATTATTGGAGCTCGGAACCGTAGGTCCATTTGGTCCCCGTGCTAGCTCGATTAACTGTAGCAAACCTAATATAATTAGATTGTCTAATAATATGCTCACATTATATTTAAATATTGTTAATATGATTAATAATATTTTTGTCACAAATGAAAATAATATTAAATTAGTTTAATATTATATTTTCTAATATTTTGATTATAAGATAATCAAATAATAATTATAAGATAATTATTACATCATCGTTGATAATGCATAATTATGAGATAATTATGACCTCATTATTTGATAATGGTAAATGTATTATCAAGACAAGCCTTAATGGTTTGCCAAATCATCCACCAAGTTTTTGTTAATTAGTTTTGACCTAATTACCTAACTTGTTCCATTATCTAATGGATTTGGTTGACACTCCACTCAAGTGTGTTGGCCATTTACAATTGATAAAATTGAGTGGATGTTGATGGAATGGTTTTAGTTTATATTCTCTACCATTCCCACTCAAAGGTTGGGTGAATTCAAGTGAAAAACATACTTAGCATTTTGGAAAAAGTTTTTCAAGAGAGAGCTAAAAACATTCACAAAAGTTGTGAGTAAGGTAGAGAGAAAAATCTTTTTTCTCAATAGTTGAGATTAGAAAGAAAAACAAAAGTGAACAAGATACTTGATCTTCTTCATCTCATCTTTCTAAAATTAAAAGAGTTTGTGACATTATCAAATTCTCTAAAAAGTTTAGAGGTTGATCTTTGTGAGTGAAGCCCACACTTCGGTTTGTTGGTTTCGAGATATAGCTCGGAAGATTGAGTGGTTGATTCTACGGTAGAATCTCAAAGGAAATTCATCAAGAGTTTTGTGGAGTTCGACTTCAACAAAGGAGAAGGCAGAGAAAATTTTAAAGATCCGGTGATAACACATCCGCAACTTCCTCCGCGCAAGAGGAAACAGTTTCCATCAATGTTCACCGACGAGGATGCTCGAGGGGTGAGTTTCCCCCATGACGATGCGCTAATAATCAAAGCTACAATCAGCGGCACATAGGTAGAAAGAATCCTGGTAGATCCCGGAAGTGCGGTAGACATAATCTCCAAAGAAGCTTTAGAAAGCATGGGAGTGGAGTACGTAAGCCTAACTAATGACGGCACCCCATGTACGGTTTTGGAGGCTCAACGGTCATCCCGCTGGGGAGAATACAAATGGCAACAACCATCGGAACTCACCCCAGGACCCGGACAGTTATGGTAAACTTCACTGTGGTGGACTGCCTGAGCAGTTACCAAGTCATTATCAGCCGACCTTTTATGATGAAAACAAAGGCTGCGATGTCCTACTATCACTTAAAACTACAGTTCTCCACCCGGGAAGGGATCAGAATCATGTGCGGGAGTCAGAAGATAGCCCATAGCTGCTTTGCCACTCTCTCACGAGAGACCATCTGCATTGAAGAAGGCACCAAGAAGAGGCAGATGGGCGAGAACGAGAGGAAAGAACCAGGTCCCCCCCCGCCCAGATAAAGTTTGCCCGGCTAGGAACAGCTGAAGAGTTAGAAGAAATAAAACTGTTCGGATCGAAAAAAAGTATAAAGATAGGGGAACTTGGACGAAACCCTAAAAAAGGGGGCCTGCTAGAATGTCTACGGGAATACCCCGACATCTTTGCGTGGGGACACAATGACATGCCCGGGATTGACCCAAAGTTCATCAGTCACCGCTTAGCAGCAAACCCGTCACTCAAACCGTCAAAACAGAAGAGAATGATCTTCAATCAAGAACGTTGCAGAGCGGTGGCATCCGAGGTGGAAAAACTGTTAAAAGCCGGCTTCATCAGAGAAGTAAAGTACCCGAGTGGGTGTCAAACGTAGTATTGGTAAGAAATCCAATGGAAAATGGAGGATGTGTGTAGATTTCACCGACCTCAATAAAGCGTGTCCAAAAGACAGCTTTCCCCTACCAAATATAGATCAACTGATAGACGCAACTGCCTGCCAAGGACTACTAAGCTTCATGGATGCCTTATCAGGGTACAATCAGGTCAGGATGCATCCTGCAGACGAAGAGAAAACCACTTTTATCACCGATCAAGGACTGTACTGCTACAAAGTAATGCCTTTCGGACTGAAGAACGCAGGGGCAACTTTTAAAAGGTTGGTAAACAAAATTTTTAAACCACTCATCGGCACTTCAATGTTGATAAATGTGGACGACATGATAACAATGTCCAGAGAACCAAGAGGTCACGTAACCGACCTAAAGAAAACCTTGGAATTACTGAGAAAACATAATTTAAAACTCAATCCAGAGAAGTGTGCATTCGGAGTGGCCTCAGGAAAATTTCTGGGCTACATGGTGAGTTCCCGAGGCATAGAAGCCAACCCCCAGAAGATACAAGCCGTGCTAGATTTAACATCCCCTAGAACAATTAAATAGGTGCAAGGTCTAACAGGCAGGGTCGCCGCGCTCAATCGATTCATCTCTCGGGCGACCGATAAATGCCACCTCTTCTTCAAAGTCATCAAGAAAGCCCAAAAGGGGATCGACTGGGCACCGGAATGTGAGGAGGCCTTCCAGCAGCTAAAACAATATCTAGCACAGCCCCCACTCCTGGCTAAACCTCTCCTAGGAGAGACATTATACTTGTACTTGGCTGTTTCAAAACACGCAGTGAGTTCGGTACTGGTGCAAGAGGCCGACCAGATCCAGAGACCAGTATATACTATGTCAGCAAAGCTCTATTGGATGCAGAGACCCGATATCCCGTGCATGAACTAGTCGTCTTATCCTTGATCACTGCAGCACGGAAATTACGACCCTACTTCCAGGCCCACCCTATCGGAGTTTACACCCATTACCCCCTGCGGCAGATCTTGCAAAAACCAGAAACCTCGGGAATGTTAATGAAATGGTCGGTGGAGCTAAGCGAGCACGACATTTCCTACCTCCCAAGGATAGCGAAAAAAGGGCAGGTCTTGGCAGATTTTGTTGCTGAACTCGCGGAACCCCAAATATTGACTACAGAGGAAAGCAAATGGGAAATGTCAGTGGACGGGTCTGCTAGCTCACAGGGCAATGGGGCAGGAATCGCACTAAAAAACAGTGAAGGAGAAGAAGTGTTGCTTGCCTTGAAATTTGCTTTCAAAGCCACAAACAATGAAGCCGAATACGAAGCAATTTTGGCCGGATTAAGGCTATGTACAGTAGTGGGAGTCCACAATGTGGTAGTAAGGAGTGACTCTCAGCTAGCCATTCAACAACTAAAGGGAGAATTTCAGGCCAGAGAGCCGACTGTGATAGCTTACTTAGCCGAAGTAAAAAAGTTGATGGAGAAAGTGGGGAACGTACGCTTCGAACAAATCGGACGAGAAGACAACTGTGAAGCAGACTCCCTGGCCCAGCTCGCATCCTCATTGAAGACCGAGGACCCCAGAATAATCCCTATCATATGCCTCCGAGAAAGAAGTATAGGGGAGCTGGAGGTAGATATAGTAGAAGAGGAAGGCAAAAACTCATGGATGCAACCGATTAGGAGGTACCTGGAAACATGAGAAAACCCTAAAGACAAAAAGGAGGCCAAGAAGCTAAAATTCAAGAGCACCAAGTTTTCCCTGATCGAAGGGGTGCTCTACCGGAGAGGCTATACCGTACCCCTCCTGAGATGTTTAACAGAAGAGGAAGCAGATTATGTGCTCAGGGAGAATTCACACGGGCATCTGTGGAAGTCACGCCGGAGGAAGATCAATCGCCTTTAAAGCCTTAAGACAGGAGTTTAACTGGCCGACCATGCATCAGAACGGTGTGAGGGTAGCTCAGAAATGCGAAGGTTGTCAGAAAAATGCCAACATCCACCATCAACCGGCAGAACAATTAACCACCCTGTCCAGCCCCTGGCCATTTGCGCAGTGGGGGCTAGATATCATAGGGCAAATGCCAAAAGGAGAGGACGGCGAAGTACGCAATCGTAGCCATAGACTATTTCACAAAATGGGTAGAAGCCGAGCCACTATCCACCATCACAGAAAAGAAGGCCACAAAGTTTTTAAAGAAGAATATTATCTGCAGGTTCAGAATCCCCCGGGCAATCATCACTGACAACGGGAAACAATTCGATAGCAAAGGATTTAGGAAGCTCTGCGAAGACCTCCAGATCGCTTTAAAATTCACCTCGCCAGCCCATCCCAAGTCAAACGGACAGGTTGAGGCAACAAACAAAACTATCAAGGCAAACCTTAAAGCTCGGCTCGGATCACGCAAAGGCTTATGGGTCGAAGAATTACCAGAAGTGCTATGGGCACATCAGACGACCTACAAAGATTCCACAGGGGAGACACCATTTTCCCTATCATACGGATGTGAGGCCATCATTCCAGCAGAAAACGGGGTAGCAACTCACATGGTCCGCCACTTTGGGAATGAGCAGAATGAAGAACTTATCAAAAAACACCTCGACCTGATCGAGGAAAGGAGAGAGAAATCAGCTATGAAACCAGCAGTCTACCAACAAAGAATGGCTCGCTTCTACAACAGAAGAGTTCGAACCCGCTCCTTCCTCCCGGAAGACTTAGTATTGAGAAGGGTCACCTTAAACACCCGACGACCAGAGGAGGGCTCGTTAGGTGCCAAGTGGGAAGGGCCCTACAAAATCACAGAGGTGGTAAGGCCAGAGGCTTACATCCTAGAACAGCTGGACGGCACAAGATTAAAAAAACCATGGAACGCCGAGATGTTGAGAAAATACTTTCAGTAAATTCTCCATCCCTTCTTTTCTTTGCAGCAACCCGACAAGGGACGAAATTCAATATAAAGCCTCTCTCAAAATGGCCCGCAGAGAGTTGTAAGAAGGGCAATATGTCCCTGAATATAAATAAAATTTTCTTTTCCAAAATTTTCACCCACTCTTCTAATTTTTTTTTTTTTGAACCATATTGAAAACTCCGGGGACATACTCAATACAACGGTCCAGGGTCAAAAGCACAAAACCCGCAACCACCCGACCACGGCTACCACCATAAAGAAGCACAAGTCACGCCAGAATCAGTCAATTCCATACAAGCATTAAACAGCAGGGACGAAAGTGAATCAGAGTATAGATCCGTGAGAAGCATAGCACGGGGATGGATGATACCCCTGTGGCGATTGCTTGCTCCAGTGGTACCGAACATAAGGAGGAATATGCCCTTAATGTTTCGAACACCTCGGGGCCGGATTACGTTCCGCCGAGGCAACTGTGATAATCGGCTCGGGGCTGGATCTTGTTCCGCCGAGGCCACTTGACTATTCGGCTCGGGGTTGGGTTACGTCCCACCGAGTCATGCTCATTGGTCTGGGGACGGGACATTCCCCCAGAACCAAGTGTCTCTCTTAGCTCGGGGTCCTCGAAATATTCAGGGACATACTCGATGCATAGGATCCGTGAGAAGCATAGCACGGGGAGGGATGATACCCCCGTGGCGATTGCTTGCTCCAGTGTTACCGAACATAAGGAGGAATATGCCCTTAATGTGTTGAACACTCTTTGATCCTCACTTACCCGATGTAATGGATCCGTGGGAAGGCATAGCACGGGGAGTGATGAGGCCCCCGTGACGATTGCTAGCTTCAGTGATGTCGGACCTAAGGAAGGATGTGCCCTTAGTATCCCGAACACTCTTTGATCCATTCATCATTTGGATCCAAGAGAGGCGCAACACGAGGATGCGTTGTGCCCCTGTAGCGTGTGCCTGCTCCAGCGTGGTAAGGAGGAGCCCTCGTACAATACACAGGCTCCACAGTGACCCGACGTATAGAGGATGTGCCCTTACCATTTAAACGCTCTCTGATCCAAATCTTGGTTCGCCGGGACACTGAATTGAAAGGTTCAGAATTATGTTTTGGAGATCTCGGACAGGACGCTGTTCTGAGGTATCCGTGCTATTGTTTACACTTTTTTGGTTTTATTTTCCAAAATTTTGTTTTTTGTTTTTTCATCGGTCTGAAAAGGGGACGCCCAAGACAGATTCGATAGGGCATCAAAGGTTGATTCATTTCCCTTCGGAGCAAGTCCCAATGATTGTTCGACTCGGGCCTGGACTCGTTCCACCGAGGCCACTTTATTAATCAGCTCGGGGCTGGATTCGTTTCGTCGAGACCCTTTGGATATTTGGCTCGGGGCTGGATTTCGTTCCGCCGAAGCCATTGAGTTATCAGGCTCGGGGCTGGATTACGTTCCGCCGAGGCCATTCAGTTATTCGGCTTGGGGCTGGATTTCGTTCCGCCGAGGCCACTTGGTTATACAGCTCGGGGTCGGACCAAATCCCACCGAGTCTATCTTTTGGACTGGGGACGTAACATTTCCTCAGGACCAAATGTTCCTTACAGCTCGGGTTCGGGTCACATCCCACTGAGTTTATCTTTTGGACTGGGGACGTAACATTCCCACAGGGCCAAGTGTCTTTACAGCTGCTCGGGGTCGGGCCACATCCCACCGAGACTATCTTTTGGACTGGGGACATAACATTCCCTTAGGGCCAAGTGTTCCTTACAGCTCGGGGTCGGGTTACGTCCCACCGGTTACATCTCACCATCCGTGTTCTTCACACTCAGAGTCAATCCTCGACCACTGAATAATTTGGGTCTCGGTTCGTATTATCCCCTCACGAACGAGCCTTAATAATCATTTGAAGAAGAACACCCAGAACAAGGAACATAAGAGAAAAGCAGAAAACATATATATATATATATATATATTCGAAAAAAAAATGAAGTGTTTTATTAAAAAAAAAAAAAAGACAAGTGTACCCGGGCCCCGTCCGGGTTACCCATTTCAATCAGCCCGCACAGGGGCAAGAAGTTCTTCCTCGACCGGCTCAGACGACGGATGGATCGGCTCGGTCTCAGGAGGGGGGACAGCAGCTTCAACCTCGGCAACCTGGGAGGCCCTTGCTTCAAGGATTGGAGGTGGAACCTCATGATAGTCATCGCCAGGAGCAGGACCTCAGGACGATTTTCTTGAGGAGCTAGGAGAACCGGGGCGATCAAAATCGGTTCGGGATCCATCACTTCTTCGGAAGGAGGGGGTAGCCACCTCTGAAACTCTTCTTCGGACATCTCCCATTTACAAAAACAGATGGTCGCATGATTATGACCCATGTCTAAATCAGGTAGAACCATGAGGATGATTTCCGCACAATCACCGACCCCTTCAAGACGAATGGAGTCCCTCTCGGCCTCCCACTCAAGTTCCCTATCCCTGAGCTCGGCACGGGCTCGTCCCAGTTCCTCCTCCTTGGCCCGCAGCTTATACTCCACACTGCCTACTTCCACCTTGAGGATCCCGATCTCATCCCGGGCATCCGCCAAACTTGCTTTAGCTTCTTCAGCGTTCTTTCGCTCTAGAGTAGCAGCGGCTTTAAGAGCTTTGTTTGTTTTAAGAGCCTCAACTGCAGCCAGCTCATAATCTCTATTCCTCTCCTTCCACACTCGCAAGTTTGCCTCCACTTCAGAAAGACGATTCTGAAGTCTCTGGGCTTGGCCGCCTTCGGACAAAAGGCTTATAACAGGTCCTTATTTTTGGCCGCCAAATAATTTGCCTGCCGAGAAGAAAAAGAAGTTAGGAAAAAAAACAAAGTCTGAAAGACACCACATATATAGAAGAGAAGTAAAAGAAGCGACCTGGGCCAGCTGGGAGCACAACTTTGCAACTACCTCCTCGGGTGAGAGGTCCTCAAACCTCGGTATCTTCTCAGGAGGTACGGCCTCGGCCAACTCATTGAAAGCCGGTACCAAATGGGAAGTAGCCTCCCTAATATCCTTCCCAAGGTCATCAACTCCAAGAATCACAGAACCCTTCATTCTCTTGGAAGGACCCTCCTGTCGAACTGGAGTTTCTCTGCTCGGAGCCTCCTCTCCTCCAATTCCCGGCTTAATTGATTATCCACAGCTCCAAATCGACGCTTCCTTCTCCTGGAAGGTCTTGGAGGGCTATCAGGACGAGCAGCACCCATCGAAGGCACCCCGGAAGGTGAAGACAGACATTGAGAGCTCGGACGCTCCGTCTCTTTAGCCACCTTTCCAGCCTCAGAAGTTTCAGGCCGTTTCCGAGAAGTACCGGCTCCACCTGGGCTAGTTTTCTTCGCAGCACCGGTCAGTCGATCAAGGTACTTTGGTCTCTTCGACATACCTGCAAAAAAGCAAAGACAAAAGAAAGGTTCAGGACCTGAGCATTTAAAAAAAAAGACGACATCAAACATGATAAATAAACGAGGAAGTTGGCTAGAAGATCAACATGCATCTACCTATCCGACCCGAGACTTTGGGAGGAATGGCCCGAACAAGTCTCGATTCAAAAAATACCGCATCGTTTACCAACTCCCTCCAATGAGCGGCATACCGCCGAGCCCAGAATACCCGCTTCCGGACCTGGTGGGAGACCTTGAGAGCATCCCTCCAACAGGCTGTGGGGAATAGAAAAAACGGGGTAAGAATCCAAACATATAAAAAAGGGGGAACTAAGGGCAGGAAAACTAAAGGTTAAACTCCTGACCTCCCGCTCTGAAGATATCCGGGACCAAGATCTCCTCTCCATTCGATCTCAGGGTCCGTCCCTAATCTCCAGTGGCCCAGAACCAAAGATCTTTGAAATTCTTATTGGACTCAGGGAGTTTTTGGACGACGTTTGACGAACTGTCGTAAGCAGAAAGGTAGTACCAACCGTGGTGAGTCTTTGGGTTGGCCTTCAACCGATATAACCTCTTCACTTCTTCAAAAGAAGGTTCGCCACACCCCGCCCGATGCCAAGCTACATACAACCCGGCCAAAATCCTCCAACTATTTAGACTCAGTTGACAGGGGGCAATCTCCATCTCGGCCAGCATCCAGGCGAAGTAGGGTTGAATTGGCAACCGGAGCCCGCACTCGAAGAAAGCTGGAAGAAGGGCCACAGAACCATCGTCGGGCTGACTGGCACGATCACATGGGAGAGGGACCTCAAGAGCAATATCTATCGGGATGTCATATCGTTGCCGAAGCAGTGCTAGATCATCCTCGGTTATCTTAGTGGGCCGAGCCATATCCAGAGCCAAGCTGTCAAAATCACCGGGCTCCGGATCCTTCCGAGGAACCCTCTGATGGTAAGTATCTTGTTCGATTTCGGAAGGGGTGGGGGTAGTATCAAGGTTTCCACGCTGGGTGCTCCCGAGCCAGAAGAAATCTCTTCAGCAATAGGGGCCAAGGGTTTAGCAGGGTTTTCAGGGGAAGAACTGCCATCAGACATCCTAGACGTCCGAAAAATAAAAGGGCAAGGTCAGTCTACAACCATATTCTTGAAAAACGACCAAGGGATTCGCAGGCTATCCTAAGTTCCCAGAAAAAACTAAATATATGAAGTTCTAAGCGCCCTAAGCAAAGTATTCAATAAAATCTCTCCCTAGCAAGTATCAAAACAAATGAAAAGGAGAAACGGCAAAGCACAGCAAGCAAGAAAAAAGGAAGAGGAAGAAGGTCGTTCGGGAAACTTACTTGATCTATGCTCGGAAAAAGCGGCGAATAGGTTGAAGAACTTTGGGTAAAACTAAATCAGATGCTTCGTAGCCGAAGGGAAGAAGAGTTTTTGAAATTGATAGGATTTTTACCAAACAGATGCAATGATATCGGTTCACCTTCCCATTACAACGTCAGAATAATTCCAACCATCGGATCGTAATAGAGTCCCGGATGGACGCCAAGTGTCAACTGCAAAAGAGGTCTGCCAAAATCAAACAAACGGTTGAGATCAGCGCACATTTAAGACGCCTCTGCACGGTCGATTTTCTCCTGCTTTTGGCGGGAACCCGACGGATGTTTGACAAGTGTCAGACTCAGAAGAAACCCTAAAGGTGATTTGATGGGCATTTAAACAGATATGACAGTTGCACGTCTCAAGAAAAGATGCTTGAAAAGAGGCAAACAGAAAATTTTGATTCGACTCCGGATCGACCACCAAGCAAAGTAATCAACACACCATCTTTATATAGTTCCCGGCACCAACTTGTATGCTCGTTGGAACCGAAAACTAGGGGACATATGTTGATGTTGTTTTCAGGCACTATGGTATTTAAAGCAGCACGACAGTGGTAAAAAGGTAAATCCCTTTCTTGTTCAGGATCATTGATGCCGACCCGACCCATAAAAAGCCAGCAGCAAGGGCCCGAGCACTTTGCAATAAGAGGCCGATCACCTTACGGTTACAGACCGACCACAACAGGAATAGACCGAGCACTTTATGGTCGATAACGATCACTTTGGTTCGAATGACCGAGCATTATCAGATCGGCAGCATCATTCTCAGTTCAAAGAACCATTATGACCGACCATATGAAGACCGAGCATATGGCAATGCGTGCGCCAGAAGATAAGACGTCATGTCCCTATAGGGTAAGGAGACAGTCCTACCTTCATAAAGAATACTGATAAAACCAGTGTCATAGAAGGATAAATGGAATAAAGGTAGATTTGATTAGGAATCATTGTGGGAAAATGAGGTTGCTTCAATTAGGAATCATCATACTAGAGGGAATCTGATTTCTTCACTATTATAAATAGAAGGGTAGATTATGTGTAAAGGGAGAGGATCAATATCAATCTCATTGTGATTAAACTTGTAAAAGCATAAGAGATACCAGTTTCAGCAATAAAAATATAGTTCTGTTTGTGTCCGTGGACGTAGGTTGGATCAAAATCCATCGAACCACGTTAAATCTCCTTGTCTGATTGGCGCATTATCTACCTTCTGCTAAATTTGCTTTTGGTTTCCCCCATAACCAAACAAATTCACTATTGAGGGAGGATTACCTCGGGAGTGATATTCCCATATTGCCCTGAGACCAAAATCCACCGTCAACAAAGTTCAAATAAAATAGATTTCGCTTCACGATTATACAAAAAAAATTATTGTATCAAAATATTTCGATGTAGTTCACGTTACATGTAATCCTAGTTTAGTCGGAACATTTGAGATCATACTATTAGGCAACAAAATAAGATTTTATGAAAATCATAGATACTCTTGTTGACCTCATTAGAATGAGTTTTTTGGTACTGTCGTTATATGGTCGACGTGATATTGTTAACTAATAAGTATATTATATATGAAATTATATTAAATATAACTACAAATTATTTACTTTTTATTTTACTATTTTAACATTACGTGATACCATCGTTACATTGATTTTTGTTTTTACCGGAACATATAAAAAAAAACTAAGCTAAAACATTATTTGTTTCTTTCATATAGTTTAGAATCATTGAGGTACAAATACATATTGCAAAGAAAATCTTATACTGAGAGGCCTTCGTTTGTGAAGGCCTACGTTCTCCTCTCTGTTGATTTCTCCTTTCCATATGAGGATGAGCAACCATGTCGCGTCGCCTGGAAACAGCTGGCCTCATATCAACCTGCAAACTAGGAATGTGTTTCATTCTTTTGTTTCTCTTATCCTCTTCCCATCTTATTTCATCTTGGGCCCGCGTCATGGCTTGGTCCATCGTGTAGCATCGAAACTTGGTTAACTTCTTGTAGAGTCCAATTTCGTAAAGTAGTTCATTCCGGAAAGCCTCCATTGTTGTAGGCTTATTGGCCTTTTTTAAGGCTGAGAACCCGTGTCAATAACTTAGAGAAAGATCCCGTGTCAACCAGCACTCGTTTGATTATAAAGTTGGCCACCTGCAAAGAAATAACTAGGGCGTCGTGGTGTGGATTCAAATTATGAGAGTCTCTGTCGTCTGGGAACTCCATAGTCAAGTTGGTGAACATATTTTCCACTGACATCGTAGTTTGAGGAATGTTGCTAGAAAGAGCTCTTGAATGTCGTTTGGCCGCCGAGTACTAGACTCCACTAATTCCTGAACCCCTTGAAATGACATTAACAGTATTGTTGATTGGAGGAGGTGGGGTAGGAGCCTCTCCTTGACTGTCTCTCTCATGCCTTCGTGCCAATGTGGCTTTCCCATTTTCTGTGAGCAAGTCCTTTAGAATTCCCTTGTTTAATAGCTCCAAGACCTCTAATCTCAAAGCTATACACTCTGCAGTCGTATGGCCGTAATCTCGATGGAACTCACACCAATTTTGGGTGTCTTTTTTCGTAAAGCTCTCCCTGGAACGTGTGGGCCATTTTACTTCATTTCCCATTTTCTTAAGTACCAAGACCAATTCTCCCGGGGAAATTATAAAGTTATAGTCTGGGAGCTTGGGTTTGCTTGCTGGTGCTTCCTCCTGGTTTTTGTAAAGCCTTGGTCGTCAGTCAAAATCTTTGTGGAAAGGCCAACGTTCTCCTCTATATTGATTTCTCCTTTCCATATGAGGATGAGCAACCATGTCGCGTCGCCTGGAAATAGCTGGCCTCCTATCAACATGTGAACTAGGAATGTCTTCCATTCTTTTATTTCTCTTGTCCTCTTCCCATCTTATTTCAACTTGGGCCCGCGCCATGGCTTGGTCCATCGTGTAGCATCGGAACTTGGTTAACTTATTGTAGAGTCCACTTTCGTAAAGTAGTCTATTCTGGAAAGCCTCCACTGCTGTAGGTTGGTGGAGATCCAGGATACTAATTCTCTCCTTGTTGAAGCGAGCTACGTAGCTTCGCAATGACTCCCATCTCCTCTGTTGGATGGTATTGAGATCATCCGTAGTCTTCTTGAGCTTACATGAACTTGCAAAATGTTGCACGAACTTGTCTGCTAATTGTTGGTAGGATTCTATGGATCTGTATGGAAGGTTGATGAACCAGGTAAGCGCCCGTCCTGCCAACGTTTCTCCAAAGCATCTACACATTCCAGCTTCCCATTGGTTATGTGCCAAACCGGTTGACATCATCTTGTACTTGTAGTGTATTACGTGGTCGTCTGGATCCGTGGATCCATCATATAACTTCATTTCGGGCGGGCTAAATTTTCGAGGCAGTTCAACAACTACGATTGTCTCCACGAACGAGGTATCAGAAATCGCTCCAGTTTTACTCTTCCTAATTGGCAGCCTTACCCCTGGTATTCTGGACATGATTGCCTCTTTGAATTCCATCATCTCTCTTCTTATGGAGGATGCAACTTGCTGGGTTGAGTCGAGAGTGGAAGTCGGGCCACGAGGAATTGGTGGGTTGTCATCAATCTTCCCATCTGAAGTGGGTGGGACTATTGGATTGTTGGGATCGCTGGTTGGACCAGGGATGTCGTGGCGCTGAGAAGTTGAAGACAATTGTTCCAGTTGTTTTTGTAGACTCACATTGGAGTTTTGCATGGTCTGATTCTCCTCATCTAAAGCTTGTAATCGTTCTTGGAGTATGGCAAGTTGTACTGCCATAGGGTGTGGTGTCTGTTCGCTGCCAGAAGCCATTAGCAATTGTGTTGAATGGATCGTAGACTGAGAGGCCTTCGTTTGCTACTAATTCGCTAAGGCCCCATGGTGGGCGCCAAATTGTGGATGCTGGTTTTCGCCCGAGGTCCATAATTGAGAATCAAGATTATTGGGGCACTAGCGAACCTGCACAACAATGGTAGTATTAGGGGGGAGTACTGCCCACCGGTGTGGTGGAAGCCGTAGGCTGTCCGACGCTCAAGTCAGTAAATTGTGTCTGTCGGAAGTAGGGAGAGAAAGGCTTAGAATTACAATCTCAGTTTGTTTGCCGTGGGGGAAGGGTGTTTGATATTTTTTGGATGAAATGTTATGGAATTGCCTGACGTTCGATGATCCCTCCATGCCAGGATCATTCTCTTTTATAAGCCTTCTGATGTGGTGTCATCTACCTCCTGACCGTTGGGATTTCTGTAACCGTAGACTTGATGGTGGTGTTTATGAGCATCTCTGTAACTGCTGATTTAATTGATGGTATTTATGGGTTTAGGCGTTTTCCTGAACTAGTTATTGATGGACGATGAGTGATGGGTGATGGTCTAAGGGCGATGGGCTCTCGACCCGGCTTTGGTTTTTGATAGTGGGCTTTGGGTTTCTGATTTCTTGGTGAGCCTAGGGGTGAAAGTGTCGATTTTTCCCTCGGGCCTAATTTTGGCCTGTACAGGGTTGACTAATCAATCATATGTAATTTTATTTAATATATAAGAAATCATAACTTACACTACTTAAAACACCATCCAAGTGCCGTAAGTGGTTTTTTGAAAAACCCGCCCAAAACAAGCTGCATCGTGACAAAAAGAGTGGTGCAGAACTGAAGGAAAAAAATCCTAAGGTTATCAGCTTTATTCTAATATCTCCACCAAAGTACAAGCAGAACATTCAAAGAATTTGCATTCCTGAAGTCACTAACCTGTAATCAATTTTGTCAAGATCTACCATTTTGTTTCGTGAAGGTAGTTGTGTGCTCGCTGTTAGGGAATCGTTGGCTGAAGTGGCACGCAAGTAAAGTGAAATCAAGAATAATTGTTAGTTCATGAGGCGTTGCCTGCCATATAACAAATAATTAGGAGGCTTAGCTACCATATAACAATACAATAATAATTAGGAGGTTTAGCACACCATAAATATTATCAATAAAATAAAGCAATGAAACTCTCAATGTGAGAGAAACATCAACGGAAAAAAGTAGAAGAATTTCACTATGGTGGAAAGAATTTTACAACCTCTCTCCAAACTCAAGGAGTGAACAGTCTCACACTCTCTTAAAATATGAAAACTGCAACTCTCTCACAAACTCTTAAGAATAAACTATATTTTCTCTATTAGAATACATATGATTTGGTTGAGAATGAGATGAATAAAATAATGAAATAACGTCTCTATTTATAGACATGAGATTCATTGTGTAAATAGTGAATTCTAATTTTTTTATTATTTTCTTTTTAAACATGTGAGACCCACTCAAAATAATTAATTATTTTTTTCTTTTATTTTTCGGTGGCTTTCGGTGGATATCACTTTTGTTTGACTTTTAACACTCGCTATGTCTTGACTGTAAATGGATTAATTGCTGGACTTGTTATCTCTTTGTTGATTTTCGTGTGTTGTTAGTGACAAAAGGTTTGAAGATTCCTTATTTTTCTTTGGAAGAATGTATCGGAATGTGCTAGATTGGTGATCAGAGATAAAAAAAAAAAAAAAAAAATATATATATATATATATATATATATATATAAATATATATATGTTTGCCTAACATTGATTACTTATGGGCTTACCACACACGCAACAGATCAATCCACAACAAAAGTACGTCTAAAAATATTCTAGACTAAAAGAATATTCTGCACCTTGATGCTCCTAACAGATCTTGGGATTTTCCTGGAAAGAACCAATGCTGAGTGGAGAAAGAGATTTTGCCTGAACAAATATGAAGGAAATAAGAAACCTACGGCATAATTGTAGCACCAAGAAGTGAAATTGCGAGACCAATAGCGCCATTTCCTTTGAGTTGGGGAACAAAAAGTCTATTCAGAACTTCTTTTGCGTCAGGCTTTGCATAGCCAAGCTCCACAAAAAATCATCCAGCCATGGTAAATAGAGGTGAGCAAAACCGGTTTCGGTTCCGGTTCGCATAGAACCGGAACCTACCCGGAAAAATTTGGTTCCGC
The DNA here is from genome assembly GCA_019454045.1 of Zanthoxylum bungeanum. Lineage (NCBI taxonomy): Eukaryota > Viridiplantae > Streptophyta > Magnoliopsida > Sapindales > Rutaceae > Zanthoxylum > Zanthoxylum bungeanum. The sequence goes on from SKCR01000053.1 coordinate 38,277, forward strand.
ACTAAGTGGAAAATCGGTTCCGGTTCCAAACCCGGAAAATTAGTCCGGTTCCGGGTAGAACCGGAACCGATGCTCACCCCTAATGGTAAATACAAGTAAAGCAATAAAAAAAAATTCAAGTTAAGTTGTTTCAGATTACTTCAAAATCTAATAAAGTAATTTCACTTTGATACTGATGATAATAAACTATCGATTTATAGCTGAATCAAGATGAATAGCATATAGGAATTGAATCAAGATACCCCACATATTGCTTCATTGCCAGAAGAACTTAACTTGAATATTAAAGAGCATGTTTAATGCAAAGGCTGTTCCAATCACTGGTAACAGAAGAAACGATAAGTCATAACAGTTTGATCTGCGTGTAATTGTACAAATTGATCTAGAACAAGATGCTGCAAAGAGAGGAACCCTCAGATTCTTTTGATTGATTCATAAACAGACAGAACTGAAGGCATAGATTAAAATCATAAAGTTCATAGCTGCATATTCACTTTATTGTAGAGTACAGCTACTGCATGCACACAGAAGCTTCCTGCCACGGTTTCCAGCTGCAAGCACAACAATCAAACAAAACAACTTTAGGTGGTGATTGCCATGTTTTTAGGGTTTTGAGTTGGCAAAAACGTGTGCTCTGTAGCACACGTTTTTGCCCTATAAATTGAAGCCTAATCTTAGTGTTTTAGGCACCCCAAAGTGTGAGTAGTAAGCTCCAAGTAGAGAGCTTGAGAGTGTGAGGTTTTGTTTAAGTTTTTGTAAAAACTTGTAAATCTATTATTGTAGTAATAGAAATTCAATTCGGTTTTTCCTCAAACACACTCTAAAGTGATCGGTGAATCACAACAAGTGGTATCAGTAGCTTTGGTTCTTCATTGGGGTCGAAAAACCGAAGAACGAAGCTCGGTTCGGAAAATTCGGGTTCCGGCAAAGTTGTCAAAAATCAACTTTGAGCATACCATCAGCTAGTTCACGTCAAGACGAACACGATGGTATTTTACGGCGATCAAACGGAGGTACAGAGGCTCCACACGCGCCGACCAGTGCACTGTCCACGCGCCCCCACGCTCCACACGCGCCGCACATGCTAACCAAGGTGAAGACGACACACGTGGCGCCACGTCAGCAGTCCAGTCAGCGCCACGTCAGCGCACAGTCAGTAGCCACGTCAGCCGCTACGTCAGCCGCCACGTGTCTGCCATGTCAGTAAAACCAGTCCCACTTGCCACGTCAGCAGCCTGGTAAATTTCATTTGGCCCCCTGAAGTTTTGAAATTTACAGTTTTACCACAGAACTTTTAGGAATTTACAAATCAGCCCATGTATCGGATTTAGACCAACGAAGTGTCTATTCCACTATTTTCGACCGTTCCGGACGCAACAATGACCTCCGATTTGTGAAATTCAGCCCCGATTTTATTGTATTTTCATTTTAAACTTGAAAACGTAAAATAGAAATGGAAGATTCCTATTCTGGTGCAATGATTAAACTGGCTGCAACTAATTACTCCCTCTGGAGACCTCAGATGATAGATTTCTTGCATTGCAAAGATTTGTTTGATATCATCGAGTTGAAGGGAGTGAAACCAGAGTCTGTCAAGGAGTATGACTGGAATAAACTCAACAACAGAACTTTGGGTCAGATTAGACAGTGGATCGGTCACAGTGTCTTCCACCTCGTAGCACATGATTCAGATGCTTACGGGATGTGGATAAAGCTGGAAGACATGTTTCAGGCCAAGACAGCTCGGAATAAAGCCTTGTTAATGAGGCGTTTGGTTAACCTGAAGCTACAGAGTGGAACTTCCATTGCGGAACACACCAACGAGTTCCAGAGCCTGGTGGATCAGTTGTCTGCAGTAGACATGCAGTTGGGAGATGAAGTACAAGCCCTCTTACTACTCAGTTCCCTTCCTGATAGCTGTGAGACATTGGTGGTTACTCTCAGCAATTCCGCTCCAGGAGGTAAAGTTACCATGCCTATGGTAAAAGATGCCATGTCGAATGAGGAGTCTAGGAGAAAAGATGTTGGCTCAGAACAGACAGAAGCCTTCGCCACAGACACTCGAGGAAGACATCAAGGAAGAGATGAAGAGAGAGGCATAAGCACAACCAGGGGTAGATCCTCAGATGGAAGGAAGTCTACCTATAAGTGCTACCATTGTGGCATTGTAGGACACCTAAAGAAGAATTGCCGAAAACTGCAACGAGAGCAGAGATAAGGCAATCACCAACCGAAGAATGACGAAGAAGAGACACTGGTCGTTGTCTAAGCAGATGTAGCAATATGCTCCATACAGGAAGAGACATGCCTTCACAACACAACCCAAGATGTTGAGTGGGTGGTAGATACTGCAACATCCTACCACGTCACTCCTCACAGGGATTTCTTCACAACATACAAAGCAGGAGACTTTGGAGCAGTGAAGATGGGAAATATCAGTTCCTCTGTGATAGTAGGAATGTGTGATATTCAGTTGCGGACAAATGTCGGGTGTACATTGACCTTGAAGGATGTCATGCATGTTCTAGAACTTCGGCTGAATGTACTATCGGGGATAGCTGTTGACAAACAGGGCTATGACAATCACTTCAGAAATGGCACATGGAGAATGACAAAAGGTGTCATGGTTGTCGCCCGAGGACATGCTTGCGGCACACTATACAAGACTCATGTGAAGATTTGTGCAGACAGCCTCAATGTAGCTGAAAATGAGGCTTCTCAAAATCTGTGGAACCGGAGACTCGTACACATGAGTGGGAAATGGTTGTCTACCCTGAACAAGAAGGAGCTTACCAATGATGCTGCACGATGTCCTTGCAACCACTACTCGATTGGTAAGCAACGCATAGTCTCATTTGATTTCTCTTCAGTGAGAATATCAGAGTTGCTCAGTCTGGTGCACTATGATGTTTGTGGTCATTTGAAGGTTGATTCATTGGGCGGTAACAAGTATTTTCTGACTTTCATCGATGATGCTTCACGGAAAATCTGGGTGTATTTCCTCAAGATGAAGGATCAGGTCCTAGATCAATTCAAGCTGTTCCACGCCATGGTAGAGCATGAAACAGAGGAACCCTCAAATTCTTTTGATTGATTCATAAACAGACAGAACTGAAGGCATATATTAAAATCATAAAGTTCATAGCTACATATTCACTTTAATTATGTCAAAAGGAAAAACTTCATTTCAGTTAATTTTGAAGTTGGATATCTTCTGAGATTCACTCTAATGTACCTTCAGGTAATGTCACATGCCACTATAGCAATTTCAGCAAGAACCCATAAAATAATGTGTTGTAAATTCTTCAAATATTCAAAGATTTTGTGTTTGGATGGAGAGGGACATGTCCTTTGGATGGTACCCATTAGGGACATGTCCTCCATTTGTGTGTAACATGGTCATATACTCAAGGGATGCATATGAGGGGTGCAAACCTTTGGAGGGTTGCACTCTAACCCAAAGGGTGCCCTTGAGGCACCCTTCCATGCTTATAAAATGAAGTTTTATATTCCTTATTACATACAAAATAGAAATCCGAATTAAAACACAAAGTTCAGAGTCTCATATTGTTCCTTGAGTCTGAGAAAGTACCACCATCTTCCAAGTTCGAGATCTTGTTAAGGAGTGCCACTTGAACAAGAGGAATCTGGGTTATCCTGGGAGAACATTAGCCACAAAAGCTGTAGAGCACCGAGACGGGGCTGATAAGTTCTTAAGGACAGATAATCTTCTCAATCCGAACCACTGCATTCGTCATTCTTTTAAAGGTTTTTCTTATTTTCAAGTCTTAGGGTTTTCTAGGGTTTTGCATTGAGTTTCTGGATTTGATTGATAAAAGCATATTAATTTGTTGTTTAATGACACTAATCGGCCAACAATCTTAAGAAAATTTCATTTCTAGTGTTGTTAGATAGTAATTCGCATGCTAGGTTAGAAAATTTTCTGGAAAAATACGGACTGTGCATGAAAAATCGGTAGGGCGTTCGAACGCCCGACGAATGCAAAGACTTAAATCTGAAATTTCGTAAGAACATTCGAACGCGTCTTCAAACACCACTCGAACGCAAGCCTTCTGCCTAAGAATGTTGGAACGCGTATTCAAACGCAACTCGAACGTAGACCTTCTGACTTAGTTCATTCAAATGCGTCCTAAACGCAACTCGAATGTAAACTTTCTGGAATTATTCCGTTCGAACTCGTTTTTCGAACGCTATACGAACGTGAACTCTCTGGACTCATTCCATTCAAACGCGTTATCAAACGCTACTCGAACGTGAACTCTCTGGAAACACTTTGTTCGAACGCGTTATCAAACGCAACACGAACGTACACACACTGGACAGTCTCGTTCGAACGTAGATACGAACGCGACACTAACGAGAGAGTCCTGAAATTGGCATAAACTGCAAACTTATATTAATATTAACTTAGTAAATCATATACTGAAACACATTAATCTTAGTAGTATAGATTTAAGTTATTATTAGGTTGTTCAATTATCACAAGTATATACATAGTGATAAAGTTGAAATTGATTGTGTGTTGCATGCTTCAGGTGAGAATTTAAAAGTGTAATCACACATAAGAAATTTCATTCAATTCTGATTGACACTTACACATATATCTACACATATCGTATATTGTTTGAATAAGTGTAGTTCAGGGTTTGAAATTGCTAAGAGATCCTATTGAAAAAGTGTTTAAAGTGTTTAAAGAATATTCTGTCAAAAAGGCGATAAGAGCCTAAGTGGTCAGAGATTTAAGTGGTTACTCCGGACCCCCCTCGTCCTCTGGGAATATTCATTTATTCATTTTTCTAAAGAATCTTTAGTTGAAATTCAAGGACTTGTGTTTATTGGAACCACCGTCCAATAGAACAACAAGTGGTTACCTAGTATATCACTTTGAACAAGATCATTCATTGATCGTTGTGCAATTTGTCTTTTGTAGACTAATTGACCCATGTTGGTTTTTTCATTTACAAATGGCTAGCGGAAACATCACAGTACCGGTCTCTCATGGAGAAAAGCCGGAGAAATTTGGTGGGGGCAAATTTCAAACAGTAGCAGAGCAAAATGTTGTTCTTCCTGACAACTCTCCAGTTGGCTAAATTCCTCAAAGATCCTCTGGGTCCTGTGGAGGGTGAATCAGAAATGGCCAAGGAAGAGCGAGAACAGACATGGATGTCTGGAGACTTCCTAGGCAAGAACTACCTTTTGGGTGGTCTTGATAATACCATGTACAATGTGTACAAAGGCATGACTTCTGCGAAGATTCTCTGGGAATCTCTCGAGAAGAAAAATAAAATCGAGGATGCCGGACAATAGAAATTTATCGTGGGTAGGTTCCTGGACTATAAGATGGTAGATTCAAGGACGGTGATGTCTCAGTTGGGTGAACTGCAGTTGATCATTCATGAAATACTGGATGAGGGAATGAAACTCTGTGAGATGTTTCAAGTGGTCGCCATAATTGAAAAGTTGCCTCCATCATAGAAGAACTTCAGGAGCTATCTGAAACACAAAAAGAAGCAGATGAGCCTTGAAGACCTTAGTGTTCGATTGAGAATCGAGGAGGACAACAGGAAGTCCGAGAAGGCCAGCTACAAGACTATGGAGTCTAAGACCAACATCATTGAGGGTGTAAAAGGTAGCAAGAAGAGAAAGAACAATGAAGCTGATTCTTCCCAAGCGAACAAGAAGTTCAAAAGGAAATGCTACAACTGTGGAAAGAGCGGTCATATGTCAAAGGACTGCAGGAACAGAAGTCTCAGGACAAGGGCAAGAAAAAGAAAAATGAGGCCCATGTCACTGAAGGTGAGCAGCATACTGATGAGATCTCAGAGAGGGAACTATCAGTAGTGGTAACCGAAGCCAACATAGTTGGGAATCCGAGAGAATGATGGGTAGACACTGGGGCTACTCGTCATATCTGTGCAGATAGCAAGATGTTTTCCTTGTATCAGAAGGTCGATGGCGGCGATCATCTGAGAATGGGAAACTCGTCTACCTCTCATGTGGTTGGACAAGGCACAGTGGTTCTGAAGATGACATACGTAAATGAGCTAACATTGAAGAATGTACTGCATGTTCCAGATATTCGGAAGAACTTGGTTTCAGGCTCTCTCCTTAGTAAGGCTAGTTTTAAGCTTGTATCTGTTTCTGATAAGTTTGTAATGACAAAGAATGATATGTATGTAGGAAAAAGTTACTTAACTGATAGCCTTTTCAAGCTAAATGTAATGACTGTCAATCGTGCTATTCATAAAGCTAGTACTTCTGCTTATATTATTGAGTCACAAAATGTATGGCATGAGAGGTTAGGACATGTTAATTATGATACCATGCGTAAATTAATTAACATGGACCTTATACCTAAATTTTCAATTGATAGCCAACATAAGTGTGAAACATGCGTTGAAGAAAAAATGCATAGAACATCATTTCATTCTGTTGAACGCAGTTCTGAACCTTTAGAACTTGTACACACTGACGTGTGTGACATGAATATTGTGCAAACAAGAGGCGGTAAAAAATACTTTGTCACTTTTATCGATGACATCACAAGATTCTGCTATGTGTACTTACTGAGGAGCAAAGCTGAAGCTATTGAGAGCTTCGTACACTATAAGAACGAAGTTGAAAATCAATTTGGCAAGAAATCAAAAGAATCAGGAGTGATAGAGGTGGTGGATATGTTTCACCATTCGGTGAATATTGTTATGTGCACGGAATTATTCACAAGATTACTGCTCCTTATTCTCCTCAACAAAACGGGATTGATGAGCGCAAAAATCGAACATTTAAGGAAATGATGAACGCCATGTTGATGAGTTCAGGTTTACCCCAGAACTTGTGGGAGGAAGCCTTGCTTTCCGCGAACTACGTTCTAAACAAGCTTCCTCCCAGAAGATTGGACAAGACACCATATGAGTTGTGGAAATATTTCGTACCTTCCTACAAATACCTGAAAGTGTGGGGGTGTCTTTCCAATGTAATGGTTCCTAAACCTAAGAAGGTTAGAATATGACCCAAAACTGTTGATTGCATTTTCATTGGATATGCTCGCAACAGTAGTGCGTATCGATTATTGATACACAAGTCTGAGATTCCTGACATCAATCCGAATATGATAATTGAGTCAAGGAATGACATTTTTTGAAGAGACGTTTCCTTGTAAGGAAAGACAAAGAACAGAGTCTCTCAAAAGAACAGTTGATACTGTCAAGGACAATGATCAGATTGACCAAGCATCAGATCAACGTGTAAATGCTGAGACAATCGAGTCTAGACGTAGCAAAAGAGCTTGAACGTCTAAGTCGTTTGGTCCCAATTTTCTGACATACTTGTTAGAAAATGAGCCTCAAAGCTATAAAGAAGCTATGTCTTCTCCGGAGGCACCTCTTTGGAAAGAGGCTATTAACAGTGAGATTGATTCAATCATACATAACCATACTTGGGAGTTGGTTGATCTTCCACCAGGTTGTAAGCCATTGGGCTACAAATGGATATTCAAAAGGAAGATGAAAACGGATGGATCAATAGACAAGTACAAGGCAATACTTGTCATAAGAGGTTATAGACAAAAGAAATGCCTTGATTACTTTGACACATATTCACCAGTGACTCGTATCACATCGATAAGAATGCTCATAGCCATAGCAGCTATATTTGGTCTTGAAATACATCAAATGGATGTAAAGACGGCATTCTTGAATGGTGAATTGGATGAAGAGATTTACATGGAACAACCAGAAGGGTTTATTGTTCCTGGACAAGAACAGAAAGTGTGCAAACTTGTAAAATCTTTGTACGGATTAAAACAAGCACATAAACAATGACATGAGAAATTTGACAAAGAGATGTTGTCAAGTGGGTTCAAAACCAATGAGTGTGATAAGTGTGTGTACACCAAATCAACTCAAAAAGGATATGTCATTGTGTGTCTCTATGTAGACGATATAATGATAATTGGTAGTAATCATGAAATGATTCAGTCTACGAAAAACGTGTTATCCAGCTGATTTGATATGAAAGATATGGGAATAGCTGATGTGATCATAAGAATTAAGATTTCTAGGACATCAGACAGATATATATTATCTCAGACTCATTATATTGAGAAGATACTTGATAAATATATCAAAGGGGATCTAAATGTGGCTAGAACCCCTGTAGACCTAACTCTTCATCTATCAAAGAATATTGGTTTAAGCGTATCGCAGTTAGAGTATTCAAGAATCATCGGAAGTCTGATGTATCTCACGAATTACACACGACCTGATATCGCTCAAGCTGTGAACCGGCTTAGCAGATATATAAGCAATCCAAGACATAACCATTGGAAAGCCATAGTAAGAGTTTTGAGGTATCTGAGAGAAACTTCAAAATATGGGCTACATTACGAGAGATATCATGCTACCCTATAGGGATACAACGATGCTAATTGGATATCTGATACGGTGGATTCCAAATCTACGAGTGGATTTGTTTTCACACTTGGTAATGCAGCCGTGTCATGGAAATCCTCGAGGCAAACATGCATTGCCCGGTCTACTATGGAATCAGAGTTCATAGCGTTAGACAAAACAGCGGAAGAAGCAGAATGGCTTAGAAACTTCCTGGAGGATATTCCTAGTTGGCCCAAACCGGTGCCGGCGATTAGCATACATTGTGATAGCCAATCGGCTATTGGGAGAGCCCAAAATACAATGTATAATGGTAAGTCTCGACACATACGTCGGAGACATAATACCATACGTCAACTGCTCTCAAGTGGCATAATAACGATCGATTATGTTAAGTCGAAGGAAAACCTAGCGGATCCACTAACTAAAGGTTTACCTCGAGAGCAAGTTGAGAAGTCATCGAGGGGAATGGGCTTGAAGCCTATAATCTAAGAATTGTCACTGTGGAAACCCAACCTAGCTGACTGGAGATCCCAAGATCTAGGTTTAAAAGGGACAACTGAAACTTTGTGCAATTCAAAACAAACACTGAGGAGTTTTGTACTCTTTCCCATTTCGATAATGACGCTGAGTGCTGTTTGTCATTGGTTAGGATAAGCTAAGGCTTTTAATGATCACTATATTAGGAGATGAGTCCTAATATGGGTAAAGACATATTACCTCTTGATAGTAGATCACCTATTTCAAGTAAGAAGTGAGACATCTTCCATGAGAACTTTTAAAAGCGGGTTACCCTAAAGTACTTGATGAATCCATGACCGTTGTTCAGGGCCAAAATGAACACAACCGTAGAACGAGAAAATGGTCGAATTAAAGCTGTGTGTTAGCAATTATCTTGGTTTACACCAACAACGGAACAATTCAAGACTATGGGTCACTGGTTTGCCAAGTAAATCCGATTGTCATTCACTAGGAAAGGTTCAAGGCGAAAGCTACCTATTTCGATGCAGCTTTAGTTCACGGAAACTCTCTCAAGTGTCTTCGTGAATATTTGAAAAATTGTGGGGGATTGTTGTAAATTCTTCAAATATTCAAAGATTTTATGTTTGGATGGAGAGAGACATGTCCTTTGGATGATACCCCTTAGGGACATGTCCTCCATTTATGTGTAACATGGTCTTATGCTCAAGGGATGCATAGGAGGGGTGCAACCCTTTGGAGGGTTGCACTCTAACCCAAAGGGTGCCATTGAGGCACCATTCCATGCTTATAAAATGAATTTTTATATTCCTTATTACATATTGAAAAGAAATCCGAATTAAAACACAAAGTTCAGAGTCTCATATTTTTCCTTGAGTCTGAGAGAATACCACCATCTTCCAAGTTCGAGATCTTGTTAAGGAGTGTCTCTTGAACAAGAGGAATCCAGGTTATCTTGGGAGAACATTAGCCACAAAAGCCGTAGAGCACCGAGACATGGCTGATAATTTCTTAAGGACAGAGAATCTTCTCGATCCGGACCACTGCATTCGTCATTCTTTTAAAGGTTTTTCTTATTTTCAAGTCTTAGGGTTTTCTAGGGTTTTGCATTGAGTTTCTGGATTTGATTGATAAAAGCATGTTAATTTGTTGTTTAATGACACTAATTGGCCAACATAATGTTCCGCACCTTAGGGTATTTATTTCTAAAATTAGTGGTTATTATCATTTCACTACTTCATATTAAAAAATAACAAATGACTACACGAAGTATCACAGTGTAAGATTTTAGTACAAATCCTTACATTTACTACATTAAGATTTGACTATTATATCATTACAAAATCTTATATTTTACTAGTATATTTTTACAAAACCTTATATTTTACTACATTTAAATGATAATAAAACGTAAGGTTTCGTAATAAAATATTATATCTGATACTTCTTGTACCTATTTGTTATTTCCTAATTTCTGAAATAGTGAAATGATAATACCACTAAAATTAACTTGATAACATAAAACATGGTATATATAACCATGTATTACAAACTTATTTGGGCCCCAAAAAAAAAAAATCATTAGGAAAATAGAATTGCATCAAGATGGCAACCATAATGTAGTTGTTGTTTATGTTTGAGATTGATAAAGCTATGAAATTGAATGAGAGTTTTCATGAACAGATTAACAATATATCAAAGAGACTATCTTCTTTAAGAGCACCACATAACTATGAAATGTTAAAAGTAAAAAGCTAGAAAAATTAAGTTGAAAAAGCTCGTGCGAGTAAAAAATCACAGAGGGTAATCGTGCGAGTAAAAAGCTAGAAAAATTAACTATAACATTTACTTTTAACGATGAGTAATAACATACACACCTCATACTTGTACCGTGCTCCTGATTGCAGATCCGTTTCAACTGTATGTTATCCAAAAATATACAGAGGGTAATAGTGATTAGGAACTTTGTAATCTGAGATTGCCCAAAAGGAAATAAGAATTGATGTTCTTACAATTTTCAGGATCTATGTACCCTATGGAGACAAGTGAAAGTTCGTATTTATCTTAGGTTGTACCCTATGTGGAATTTACCATAATTAATTAAGATAAATCCTAATTAATGTGTTTATGGATTCTCAACAAGCAACCTCAATATTAAACAATTATGATATAATGCTGAATATTAAAAGCAATCACACAAAATCAACACAAATATTTTGGTGACGAAGTAGAAAACTCGTGCAAGTAAAAAATCATTATGTGTATCTCAACTACCAGCCCAAAATCCACTATAACAGAGAAATACTTACAACAATGTTAATAGACCAAGAACTCGAAGAATTCCTCGAGCCTATACCCCACGGTTTCTTCAGAACCTCTGAAGTTTCTGAGCGGATCAACTCTGCAAACTCTGAACGCCGGAACTCCGACTACCAATTTTCCTCCTTGAGAACTCTGAAGGTTTAAGAAATTGGGTTTGTTGTGTTAACAGTTTAACAAAGATCGATTTCACCAAAACAACAAAGACAAAAGAATCAAAAAGTCTTCAAGGTGAAATCACTAAGGTTGAAAATCTAGGAAGGGTTTAGGCTTTAAGATAAGTTTTCAACACTTGTGAAAGTGGCTATGTGTTTCTTTATATAGGTAGGGAAAGAGCTAGGGTTTCCTTATGCTGAACTAGCTTGAAAACACGTTCAAAATAACTCAGTTACGCACGAGCATTCGAACGCCACTAGAAACGTGTGTCGAACGCGTGCTCTCTAGAAGGTTTCGTTCGAACGCTTATTTGAACGCACCTCGAACGTACCTCGAACGCAAGCTCACTGGAAGGTTTCATTCGAACGCACTAATGAATGCACTACGCACAAGAACCTTCTGTCAAGTTTCGTTCAAACCTAACAACAAACGTGACACTAACGTCACTCGTTTGAATGCTTCAACGAACGCAGCACAAACACATGTCTGATCTTCATGCACAGCTTTGTCAACTATCAGCCGAATTGCACAAAGTTCTTCAAGACTTATTACAGCTCAATATTGAACTTGTTTTGTTACGGACATTGCCAATAAAAATGGAACTAACAATCCCCATTTTGGCATTCCGTGACAAAACACTACCTAATACAAAGACTAAGTAAAAGACCCTAAAAGAAAATAGTCAACTGCCAACCATTAAGACAATGACTTATTACAATACGACTCGATCTAATACCTAACCAAGTAGTCTTGATATTACTCTGAGATCTTCAAGACTCATTACAACTCAATTGAACTTGTTTTGTTACGGACATTACCAACATGAACTAACACTATTGTAATAATTTTTGCTTTCTCAAGAATGTATTGGAAAATATAATGCTGCCCTCTACTGAAGCCAGCGATATAGGAACCACCCATTTTCACCAAATATGCTTCTTCATCCTATTTTGCCATCCTAATATTGATATATATACAAATTTCAAAAATTTGATAGCTTCAATGTGCCCAACTCTTCTTGACAGTAAAGAAAGAAAATACCACAACCAATCACATGATCTTATCAGTTGCTTGCGCTTATGTATAAAATTTCTCCAAATAGGCATTTCTCCAAATGTATTGTTGGTTTCATAACATCCACAAGCCTACAGATTCTGGAAGGCTTTGGAGGCTTCTAGCCATATCAGTTCAAGTAAGATACAATTCTTGGATGCATATATATTTGAATTTTCAATTATATACAATTCTTGTCAATTTGTCAACTTTATTCTAAGCATAATGTTTCTTGCCATATGCTTGTGCTTCGATTCCAACTTTCAAAGCATAAATTAAGATTGGGATGATCAAGACACTGTAGTTAGTGCAAAGAGAATTTCAAATTATTATGCCAAACTTTAGCCAAAAATGAAAAACATCACAAATTTTGTTTTTTTTTTTTTTTTTTTAATTTTCATTAATTTTTAATTTTTCTATTTTTTTTTAAAAGATAGGAGAATGGACCAAGTTCAAATTGAATATTTAATTCCTATGTGGCCGGTCGAAGAAAACTGCTTGAAAACCACCCGATCAAACATCTAAGGACTCGTTACTGATACTTTATATGAAGAGAATATTACTTTAATATGTATAAAAATATTGAGACGGTTCTTCTATATATGTTATCAAAATTTTTTTCTTTCACAAAACTTCTTGTACTTGAGATTGTCACTGGCGGACATCGAGAACTCCATCACCTAGGGATGATTTTAGGGACAATTTACATAGGTAGTCGATTATGTATCCCAAATTTGTGTTAAAATTAGGATCATAAAATCTAAAATAGTAAAAACTCATTGTAATAAATAAGTACAAAAATCTATCTTTTATCGATTGAGGATCATATACTTTATAAATTCGTCTAAGGGTTCCTATAACTCAAGGCCTTCTCTGCCGCCGCCACCACCACTTCCGATGCCACCTAGTAAAGTAGCACCGTCACCATCAATTGCCATTTCCTTCCCTTATCTTAATTCCCTTGCATCTTTACCTTGAGTTCCTTCAAACGAATTCAGCTTCTATACCAAACTCTCAAGCTTCCCCATTACAGCTGAAGCACAAGACTTTGAGGTAAACATCGAATCTGATTTCTTCTTACTCTCAAACAAATTTGACAAACCTGATCATATGTGAAAATTCGTAATTATCCTAAGTTTTGACCCTATGCGGAATTTATCACAATTAATTAAGACAAGTCATAATTAATATATCTATAGATTAATCAAATTAACAACCATCCAACCTTAAGTCTACGAAATTATAAATCAAAAATCATGTTCAAGCAATAAATAATAATGTAGAAAATAAATATCAAACACACAAAATCAACAAAAGTATTTTGGTAACGAAGTGGAAAACTTATGCGAGTAAAAAACAACTATGGGTATCTCAACTACCGGCTCAAAATCCAATATATGAAAAAACTTACAGTGATGGTAAAAGACCTATGGCGGTAACTCCACCGACTCTAGTACCTCTAGACTGCAAGAACCCGAAGAACTCCACCAGTCCATATCCCACGATTTTCTTTAGAACCTCTGAAGTCTCTGAGTGAATCAACTCTGCAACTCTGAACGCCGGAACTCCGACTGTCAATCTTCCTCCTTGAGAACTCCGAAGGTTTAGGAAATTGGGTTTGTTGTTGATGGTTTAACACAAAGCGCTTTCACCAAAATAAAGAAGACATGAGAATAAGAAGTTTTCAAGGTAAAAACAAAGAGATTGAAAACTAAGAATGTGTTTAGGCTCAAAGGAATATGTTTTCAACACTTATGAAGGTAGCTCAATGTTTGATTATATATGTACGACAAAGAAAAAGGTTTCCTAGTGTTATTTTGACTTTAAAATGTGTCTAAAATAACCTACTTATACAGGGATGTTCAAACGCACTTCAAACGCAAAGTTTCTGCCTCAAAATGTTCGAACGAAAATACGAACGCCACAGGAACGCGGGTCGCGGATTGGTTTTCAAAGTAACTTAAAACGCTTGTAACTTTCTCGTTCCTTAGGCAAATCATGTGTTCTTTATATGTACACGATCGTCTTCGAGTCTAATTTCCAATGCAACCGACCTCATGTAAATTTGAGCTCTAAATATTCTGGAATATTCAAAAGAGTGAACATCACTTGGATAACTTCATCGGATTTTGTCAAAATATTTGTCCAATTGGTCCGATATCTTCAAGACTCATTACAACTCAATTGAACTTATTTTGTTACGGATATTGACAATAAAAAAGGAACTAACAATCTCCCCATTTGATATTTCGTGATAAAACACTACCTAATACAAAGATTACGGTAAAAGACTTCAAAAGAAAATAGCCAACTGCCAACCATCAAGACAGTGACGTATTACAATAACACTCTATCTAATACCTAACAAAGTAGTCTTGAAATCAACGTCACCATAACTACCAAATCTGCTTAGAATAAAATTAAATAAACTTAAACTTATATGATTTAATAAACTTTTGAATTTAATAGAGACGACCTTCTCACTTGTTGGGGAATTATGTGTTATTAGAGGAATTCAACATGCATCATAACAAATCTGAAACACCAAAATCAGAAACAAATCTACACTAACATGCCAATATTTAAGATAAACCCTAAACCTTATAGAATGAGAAAAAACCTGAAAAATTGTGGATGATGATTTAAAACGAATCCAAGTCGAGAAGCCTCTATGTCCTTAAGAACTTATTAGCCTCGTCTCGGTGCTCTACGGATTTTGTGGCTAAAGTCCTCCCAGGATAACTTGGATTCCTTTTGTTCAAGGGGCACTCCTTAACAAGATCTCGAACTGGGACAATGGTGGAATTTCTCTGACTCTAAAACAACAAATGTAGTAACTCAAGACTTCTGATTTATGGATTTATAAGAAAGAACATAAGGCTTCCTTATATAGACATGGAAGGGTGCCATGGAGGGCACCCTTTGGTTTGGGGTGTAACCCTCCCAGGGTTATACCCCTCCTTAAACCCTTTGGAGCCTATAAGTGTGTTCTTTCAATTAAAGGACATGTCCCTACATGTTAGTACATTTCCCAAAGGCCACTACTCAAGGAACATGACCCTCCTTGCATCCATACTATACATATTTAGAGAATTTACTACAGCACTCACGTCTACGTGGTGCTATTATCACCACCATCAATATTAGGGGTGGCAAAACGAATCAACGAATCGAATTTGTATCGAATCATAAACAAATCGAATCAAAATGTGATGGATTCGTATTCAATTTGTTTATTAAATGAATCCTAATATCAGGATTCGTATTCGATTCGTTTATTAAACGAATCGAATACGAAATATTCGTTTAGTCATGATATTATTTAATAAAATAATTTACCACACTTGATTTACATTAATTCTTTATAAATATATACATATGAAATATGTAATTAATATATTTACTAAAAACACCTCATCAAATATCGAAAATATTACTTTTTCTATGGCAATTAGTTATAATTTCTCGAATCTTAAATGAAAAATAACAAGAACTATTAAATAAAATTAATAAAACGAATCTTAAACGAATAAACGAATTAATGAGCTTAAATTCGTATTCGATTCGTTTAATAAATGAATCGAATCGAATTGACCCATTTATTAAACGAATTCATTTTTTCAAACCCGTATTCGCTTTAAAACGAATTGAATCAAACGAATAAACGAATCCTGGCCCAAATTACCACCCCTAATCAATACACAAAGCAGCCACAGGTGGCTAAAAACCCTTATTGAACCAATGGTTTTTTAATTATCACTCCTTGAATGTTAACAAATCAATTTAAATTTTAATATTTTGCCACCCCTATTATTTAAGTAAAAAAGGAAAAAGAAAAAAAGGAAAAAAAAATGAGAACAAGAGAGAGCTTTCTGATGAACCAATTCTTCAATTTTTTTTTCCTAATCATGTTAATAAATTAATCTTATTAACTGCTAATTTTCCTAATTAATCATCTTGAAATAGAGAGAACTTTTTATTTCGATTACAAACTCAATAATGTTATTGCTTGGCCTCGTTGGCAATGAAATTTTCAACATACACACACATTTTTATAAACGTGGTCCTTTAGAATTCATCATGTGTAACACAAGTTACATTATTATACAAGGCAGTTGTTGGGACCTCAAGCTCAACCACCAAACACTGTTCCTATTTTGGCTTCCATTCTAAAATTCTTATACATTAAAAAAAATTGAGCGGCTTTAGACACATTTAAAATGCTATTTTTTTTTAGAAAAATGAGGACGGCACATTCATAAATTTTATTGGATTCCCTCAGTTAAAGTGGAGGAAAATCGAATGACAATTTAAAATGATCTTGAATTTGAATTCTTTGAAAACAATTTGACCCCACACTCATTATATTTGATATAAATCTATTTAAAAAAAATAATTGAATAAGACAATATATAACACACAAACAAATAGGAATTTATACATGCATGCGTCACGTAAGTGGATGATTAAATATAATATTGAGATAATAATCGAATTAAGGAAAAAAATTAAAAACAAAACGATTCAAGTTCTTCAATTCAAGGACGTTGACGAATGATAGAATAAATAATTCATAATAGTGAGTGCAAGAAAATACATAAGTATTATAATTATGAATAATATTATAAAAGACAACCATAATCGCTCATTTGATTATAAATTATGACATGATGTTGTATTATTATTCAAACATTATATGATTGTGCCACATATCTATATTATTAATAGAGACAGTGAATTTCACCTTAAGTCCATAATTGAGATTTTGTAAAATAAATATAGAGTAACTATCCACCGATATGATGGATGTCGTAGACACTCCGACATTCAAGTCAGCGTAGTGACCAGCGGGAAAAAAAAGGGAAGAACGAGGCAAAAGGTTACCTCGATCTTCGTAGTCTGTTGCCGTGAGAGCGGTAGGCTAGAGTATTTAGGGAGTGATATGCTTTGAAAACTCGAGTGTAAGAGCCAAAACTTTAAATGTTGAATGAATCAATCCCTTGGGTCCCCTCTCTATTTATTGGATGTAGATGTAGCCTCTTACTCGAATTATGATTCCTTTGAATAATTGAATTTCAATCCTATTAGGAGAGAGTAGTTGAGTTGAGATTAAATCAGGAGTGTATAGGTATCCGAGATTAGGTGTAATCCCAATTGTATTTAGATTCGACTACCGTGTTTGCAGGTAGTTTGTCTTAATCTAAATACTTAGTTTCCTTTATTAAAAAGGAATCTGTCATACGTAATCATTGTATAACTTGAGGCATTGTCGGCGGTGACATTTTATGATATGGGACAATGTCTACTAGGACATTAAGTAATATGGTCAGGGTTTTTTGGAGACCTTTTGTTGGTCGTATGGACTTTTCACCCACGTGGGTGTAGTTTCGTATGGGCTAGCGGGCCTATATGTTGAGTCTCGCGTGTAGACTCGAGGATCTAGATAGCCTGATTGTTGATAATCATGTGATGAGCAGTCCAATTCCAATAGACGTCGACTGGACTCACTCTGGACGACCAAAATTAGGTTGAGCCTAGGAGAATGTCCAAATGGTAGGGTGAAGAAAGTCTGATTGTCTATAGCCTTGCGTTTGAGCATGTATCACTCCAGTAGACCAAGTGTCGTCTGGAATTGATAATTCGACTGAAGTATCCATGTCGACTGCGTTCTAGTATTTGGAACCCATTTTGATTGGGATTTAGTAACTAGTGTAATTTAGGCCAGATGAAAATCATGAGACATGATTCCATGCGAGTTTGTCGCGTGGGCATGATGGATGCCAATATGCATTGTTTGGGCTTCTAGAGAGACCCTAGTGTCAACTGAGACGTAATGTTGTTGTGTCCTTAATTCAAATTTTGCTCATACAATTAATATATAAATTTTCCTCTAATTTCAAGTTATCTATGTCATCTCATTTATATTTAAAGATGTCCAACTAAGCACATTAGCACTTTCACCTCAATTAGTTGTCGTTCATTGGTTATTAATGATTAGCTTTGGATGTGTAACTCAAATAATTTATTATTGATGATGATACATGGGTAAAAATTAAATTATTTCTATATTGTTATTATCTAATGACCACAAATCATAATATTGTATTTGGGTATTTCACCAATACACTGATTTAAATGGCCACATTATTCAAGAATTTTCAAAAGCACTCTATAATATATGATTAATTCCAAAAAAAAATGATTATACATGGAAATGTGAAAAAATAATTATGAATGATTAAGGATATAATTTATTATTGATGATCAATTTTCCACATTCTCCGGTTTTTATATTTCACGTAATATTTATTATTGGAAGTTTAGAAATTAATAGTTATATTAAGTTAATTATAAAAATATATTGTTGAATTCAGACATATATTTAACGTAGGAATGTTACTTTATCAATGTAAGATGTTATATAATATGAGTATCATAAATACGTGTTGGTTCGGTTATTGCCATACGTTGACGCATCAGGAATATACCTGCCTAGACAGGTCGTGGTGGGGGGAGGGGGCAGAGCCCCTTTGAGGGATCAAGCCAACGCCCCCTAAAGTAAAATAAAATTAAAAAACAAAGTTAACTGAAATAATTGATTTGTGTCATTTGGTGAAAAGATATGCCCATTATCGCGACAATGAGACTTGAATATATAGGGAGCATTCTGACTCTTATTGTCCCAATAATGAATCCTCGTTGTTGCGAAAATGAGACCCGAAGATATTAGGGCCATTCTAACTCACATTGTCGCGCCAATGGAATCTTATTGTCACGAAAATGAGTCTCTGGTGCGAAAAAACGTGACTAAATATCATGTCTTTTAGAATCAATATTTGATTGCCTATATATAGAGGACACTGTTTTCTTCATAAATATAACAATTCTCTCATAAATATAACAATTTTCTTCATAGATATTCAACAAAGTGTTGTGTTGCATCTATAAAGTTTTGTTGTATCCTATAGTGAATTTACCTGCAACCCTTACAACACATAGTGGGGACAAATATTACTCTAAGAAAATATAATACACCCCTCAAAACTAGACAAACTAGAATCTCCACACTCCACTGTTTCAATCATCCTTTTTTGTTTTTTTCCCACAACAAAGTCTTGCTAATATAGCAACACCCGTGATTGCAGTAAGGTTTTGTTCTCCATCAATAACAAATTATAAATTGAAATAGATTAAAAGATACATTTGTTAATTTGATAGAATGTTAAAGGACTTACATTACTTGACCGATCCTGATTAATTTCATTTTTATATCTACCATATTTATTCACAATATTACAAGCAGTGTATCGCGTGAGTCATAAGCTATTATAGATATATAATCCACTAATCAAGCTAAAATAGATCTATCCACACTTAATGTACAGCCTTTTTTTTTAAAATTGGAAATTGATCATAAATGATAATTACAATGATTATTTACAATCAATCTAATATCTCAATATTTCCCCTCAAATCGGTGCATAGATGTCGCACATGCTTGTCTAACTTGTCTAAAAACTTTGAGAGCATTCGATTTCAAACTACTCTAATAATAAGATTGTGAGCCAATTGATCCTCTGATTGAATCTTATTTAGCTCTACAATTGTATTACAAATATTATGGTAGTTACAAGGAAATCCGAATCAGACTTAATTTCAGCCCAGCAGATCCTCTTGGCAGACCCTGAAATTAGACCCTCACGTCAGACCCACAGAGCAGACCCACGCAGCAGACCCTGAGAGCAGAGGCAGACGCTGAGAGCAGAGGCAGACTCTGAAATAAGCCACTGACGTTCCAATAACCAGCAAAGAAGATCAGACCCAAAGCTTCACTATTCAGAGGCTTGTTGATGTCAACAATATCCTTAAAACAAATTCGTCTCCTACCGAATGTGTAGTAGAACGTGAGACGATTGTTTCCCAAGATACAACGGAAAACGAACGAGTAACCACAAAGTGTTTGAACTCTTCAGGCACAAGTACCAAGCGTTTTTTGTGTATTATTCATTAATGTTCTCTATATATAGAAGAAGGTTAAAAAGATAAGTATGTCATTTATCATTCATTAATGAGACTAGCAAAAATTGGCAAGGCCGGGCCCGCACAATTTTGTCCGATAGTCGTGTATGCAGGACGCGCGGGTGCACACAAGTCAGGCCTGACCAGATTTTGATTTGCACCCCATGCGCGCGCACGTAGAAATGACATCTATCCTTATAACACTTACCTATCTACAAATGAGTAATTATATATAAAGACATTTTCTCTCTTATAGCTTTCTCATATGGGACAAGCACATTTCCCTTTATTTTCCAACACCAATGGGTGAACTTTGAGCAACAATTTATCATTCACCCAACCACCATTTTAAGCATATGAATATACCATTTCGAACTACTCACCGATGAGTATCTGAATCATTCAATAATAACAACTAACACGAAGTGGATCATGCTTAAAATTGTGCCACAAAATGCTTACTCATAAGCATTTTCCAACAACAATCTTATCATCCAACTTCTCCCTAATGAAGAATCTGTCTATCTCAACATACTATGTACATTCATGTTGAATTGTATTATGGATAATATCACATGCTGTTTTGTTATTACAATATAGTCGAATTAGTTGCCTCGATTGATGTTCCAAATCCTAAAAAAAAAGTCTTAGCTGTAATTCTTAATGTAGACAGTGATGGTACTAGGGAGAGTCGGCATAAGCGGTTCATTGAGCTCTCCAAATTCGATTCAAATTTAAGACCTTTAAAATTGGAGAAATTTCGATTTTTGTTATATACTATGACTTATATTTTTTTCATTTATCGATAACATTCTCATTTCAGGAACTCACCTAAGATTTTATAAAATTCAAAATAATTGAAGACTGTCCCAAAGTGTAGAGGTAATGTATTGCCTTGTGTGTTCTAAATACATCGAACTCCCTACAACTCTTTGGTGCCTTCCTATAATTTATTAGTCAGAACCTTATTAGAATCAACATATAATTTCAAACCTTCTTCTACTGCTGGTGTTTCAGTTGGTTGACAAGCTAAGTCTCTTGCAGCAAATCTAAGACATTTTATTTAAGACAGGAAAATCCCTTTAATAGATCAAGGCACTTCTATCCCAAGAAAATTTTACAAAAGAGTAACGTTCGTTCGGTATTGTTTTTTAATTAGTGTTTTTATAAAATGAAAATGTTATTTTTATATTTATTTTCAAATTTCAAGAATGTGTTCGGTATCATTTTCAAAACAATAATCTTGAAAATGGAAAAAAATAAAATTTATTCGGTATAAATATCTTATTACAATAAATTTATAAACTAAATATTAAGTAATAATTAATAATTTTATTATTAAATTATTATTTTATAATTAATCATTTTATTATTATTATATTATTATATAATAAAAAAGTAATATCATAATAATAATTTTTCGTTAATAACATTAATATAATAATTTATTATTTTATAATATAATTATTATTGCTACTATTAATTTGTTTATTATTAATTACTATTATTATTTTATTAATATTTTATTATTATCATTATAACAATTAATTTATTAATTTTTTATTTTAAAATAATAACAATATTATTGTTATTGTTGTTGTTGTTGTTGCTGCTGCTGCTATTGAATGATTTATTATTGGAAAATAATGAAAAACAACTAAAAATTATTTTCTTATTTTCTTTGTAAAAGTAGAGAATGAATTTTACATTTCCAAAAATATTTTTCAGGATTCATTATCAAACGCGTATTTTATGTTTTCTGAATTCAAAAAATAGAAAACCTAAGATTTTTCATTTCTAATTCTCTGGATATATAATTCCGTAGAGAATTCCTTTCTTTAGGATCATTTCCTATGACCATGTCATCTACATAAACATATAAGTGGAGAATAAAAGAGAAAAATTACTGATTATTTTATATCTAGCAGGTTTTAATTAGGCATATGTATGGTCAAATTTGGGCCAAGTAGACCCGGCCACGGTTCCGGTTCGGAATCGGAACCGAACCGGTTGGAACCAAAAATTTTTGGCCAAGTAGACCCGGCCACGGTTCCGGTTACCGAACCGGTTGGAACCGGACGGTTCCGGTTCCAGTTCTAGTTCCGGAACCGGAACCGTGAATGACTGGTTCGGTTGGGGTTCCACCCCAACGCGAACCGGTCGGAACCGTAGGGTTCCAACAGGAACCCTACTTTCCCCAACGGTTAGTGTTGTGATATTTTTGTATCGTACCGCAAGTGTACGGTGTCAAGTTTTAGTATAAATATGAGTGTAGAGTGTCGAACCCACAGGGATTGCGTTAACTCGCACTAAGTACTACAATTGATAATCCTAACTTTATTTAGAAAACAAATAATAAAGATTTTAATAATTAAATAAAATATACAAATATTTAAATAGGAGGAACTAATACGATAGAGATTCTGGATCCTGATTTCACCTAGCTGCCTCCTATGTATTTGTCATGCCAATTAATCTTTGTTCAGTTATATTATTTATAAATCAAGATCCTAAAATATTCACTCCCTCTCTCGAGTGCCGAGTGAAAATATTATCAACTATAGACTTCGATATCTCTATAAAAATCCAATAGTTAACAACTCATTACGATTTGTGATTCTATTTTAACGACTTCAAAGGACTACAGATTCTCTCGAACTCTATAAAATCCTAGGTTATATTCTCTAGATCTATTCAAAATCTCCTCTCTCGAGTGATAGATTCTAAACATTCATCATCTCAATTGTGGCCAGCAATCAAGAAGCATTAAACTCAAAAGAATATAAATAATTAATAAAACTTCATTACAAAACTGATAAACAAAATACAAGGTTCAAGCATCAATTACAATCGTTCTCCAAAATTAAGGAGTAAATTCATGACAAAAGATAAAACAATAAATAATCAAGCCACGAATTTAATGGAAATCATTAGAGTTTTAAGAAGGAAATAAGAAGATAAAACCCGAATTGAATCTCTTCCTCTCCGGATGTTACAGCCTTAATCTCCTCTTGTCGCTCTTCAATCCTCTCATTGGATCTCTAAAAATATGTGTTTCTGTGTTTTGTGCTCTGTATTAGCCTCCTCTTGAGTGTTGGATGTAATGTTATATTTATAGTTGAGGCAGGGAGTCTTTGGGTAGCATTAGGATTATTAAAAACCCTAAAAAGTGAATCCTGGAACGTATTTGATTTTTCCCGCAGAGCCGCGGCTCTTTAATTGGGCGCCGCGGCGCTAAACTCTCTGGAATTTGTATGAGAAGCTTGAGGCGCCGCGGCGCCATTGTATATTGAGTAAAGAGGCGCCATGGCGCCTTTAATAGGCAAATGTGTTGGCGCCATGGCGCCTTTGACTTGATTAATGGGCGCATGCGCCTGTTGATTAGTCAAAGCTCCTATGCTCGTCTTGTGTTCCCGAAATTTCCCAAAACACGTGCAATTATTCCCCGATCCATGTATTAATGCTCCTACAAATATAACATAAAATAAACGATAAATGATATTAAATATCTCGAATTATAACAAAACCATAAGCTAAAGATATCGGAATAAGTGAGTATAAACCACACTTATCAAATACCCCCAAACTTAAGGTTTTGCTAGTCCCGAGCAAAAGAAAAAATAAAAACTAAGTTCAAATTAACAAATAAAAATTACTAAATTAACTAAGCCACTTTCGAAGGGATCACGATTGCATTTAGCATATGCAACAAGCCTTTAAACCCCTAGGCGGCCCTAGTGGACGAGTTATAGTCTCGTGAGGGCTTACAGCGACGACACCCACAAACGTCATTCACACACAATCATGCAAAAATTTAAACAAATAACCAAAGATAGTCCCGATAGTTGCACATAAAATTTTCCTCAAAGAAAGCTTATAAATGAAATCAAAGAATCTTCAAGTACGCAATTGCAACTCGAATCCAAATTCTCGAATAAATAATCTAAGCTAGACTCAAGGTGTGTGTGTGTAAAGGTTCATTCACAGCTTTGATCTTAAGTAAGCTAACTCAATGATTTCGTTTAAAAATTAGAATCGATGGGTCAAACCAACCTAGATATCTCAATTATGCTCTATAATTGCTTTATTTTGTGCTCAATATGGTATGATTTTTCTTTTCTTTTCTTTTCTTTTCTTGTCTTTTTTTTTTCTTTTCTCATTTTTGCACCTTTTTTTTTCTTTACTCACCTACCCTTTAAGGTAGCATTTCTCCTCATGGTGGTCATAATACTCGCCCATGGGTAGCTTCACGCTTATCGGTTATAGGTGGTTTATTTTCTTTCTTTAGAGACATTTTTCTTTTTAGTTATACCATACTTCATAACACTAGCAAATCAAAATAGATATCTAAGCAAACGGTCATTCATCGAAATGCAATTTCGTCAACTAGTCACCTTGTCAACTACTTAAGTTTTACTGCTAAAAACCTGTTTTTAAGTGCTTACGAGTCTAACATAGATCAACTATTCAAGGCATTAGATAAAAGTAAATTGGGCACTTATCATTTCTAAAATTTCACTCATAAACAAACAATATCATCACAGGATTTATGCTTTACTATCAAAGACTAAAACAATTTTTTTTTTCAAAATTTAAACAACTAAATAACAAGTAAGCAACATGCACACACCCCCAAACTTAAAATTTGCATTGTCCTCAATGTAAGATAAATATAAAATTAAAGAACAAGAGTGAGGAACAACACTACCGTGCATGGAGTTGATCAGACTCTTGCTGGTTGGAATTTGGTTGCGCGGGCGTTGTGTGTCTCGTGCTACCTGCATAAATAACATGCAAATAAATAAATAGCACACAATAAAATAAAATAAAATAAAATAAAAAGTAAAGAAAATAATAATAAAAGAAATGCAAGGGTTGCCTCCCCGCTAGCGCTAAGTTTAACGTCTTCAGCCAGACGCAACCACCCAAATGGTTATGGTGGCTTAAAAGTAGTGAACCGGGTAATCTCATCTGTTTTCTTCTTTGGTATCCACCGGTTCTTATGACATGAAAAAGACAGCTTGGCAGGCTGTGGTGATTTATCCATAGATGGTCCCCCAGGATATGTAGATTCCCTTCAATTGGAAATTCTGGACTGCACATTCGGAAAAATTGGCTCGGTTTTCTTTTTAATCTTCCAGGAATTATCTCTAAGTGAGAACTGGCCTTTCTTTTCCTCTTTTTACGGCCCTTTGGGAGTGGTTTCGAGTTTAGCTGCAGAGAATTTACCTTTATACATGGTTGCATTATGCTCATAGGCTATTGAAATACTGATTCACCCTGTCTGATTTCAACTCTCTTTTCTACTATATCTATCATGTGACAGTCTGCATCACCTTGAGAACTCGGCATGGCTCTGAAAACACTGAAGGTGATTTCTTCATATTGATCTCTCATTATCAATTCACCTTTGTTCTCTTCTTCTGTTACTGTTTCCTCCTGAAATACCATTTCATTTTCTTTACTGCCTAAATCCTGAGAGGTGTCTTTAAACTCTTTTCCGCTCCTACAGGTTATAATTTGACTTTGCTCATTGGGGTTGACTTCAGTATCACTCGGAAAATCCCATGTCTGTTGATTGGCCATGGAAGAAGCAAGCAACTCAATTTTTGCTTCTAAAGATTTCATATTTGCCTCTATATTGCCCATTCGTGTTTCGATATTATCCAGCATTGACTCATTCTTCTCAAACCTCTCTGAAGCTGTAGCTACAAACGTGATCATGAGGTCTTCTAAGGAAGGTTTCTGCTCAACTTTTGGATAATTGAAGCCATGGGGAGGTTGCAAAATGTTCTCCATATCAGCATATGAAAAATTCGGATGATAATAATTAAGCATATGACTGCCTCTACAGTTGTTGAAGTTCCAATTGTTCACATACTGTACTTGTTCAAATCTTGCTCCTCTGTTGGATAAAAACATTCCATTAGCAGAAACAGCTTCAATAGACGGTTGACTCATTTGATTTATCAATACTGCTAGATGAGTCGTGAAGGACGATACTTCAGCTATCAGTGCACTAACAGGATCTGCCATTGGTTCTTTTCAAACTCACCTCGTAAAAAAAAAATAAAACAAAAATCAAATCAAATCAAATCAAATCAAATAAAAATAAATAAATAATAACAAAAATAAAAATAAAACTTAAGACAAAAATAAAGGAAATAAAAATAATAAAATTAAAAATTAAAATTAAAATAAAATTCTAAATTAAAGCTAAAATTACTTGGTAGTAGTATTAATGTGAATTAAACAAACAATTCCCGGCAACGGCGCCAAAAACTTGTTGTGATATTTTTGTATCGTACCGCAAGTGTACGGTGTCAAGTTTTAGTATAAATATGAGTGTAGAGTGTCGAACCCACATGGATTGCGTTAACTCGCACTAAGTACTACAATTGATAATCATAACTTTATTTAGAAAACAAATAATAAAGATTTTAATAATTAAATAAAATATACAAATATTTAAATAGGAGGAACTAATACGATAGAGATTCTGGATCCTGATTTCACCTAGCTGTCTCCTATGTATTTGTCATGCCAATTAATCTTTGTTCAGTTATATTATTTATAAATCAAGATCCTAAAATATTCACTCCTCTCTCGAGTGCCGAGTGAAAATATTATCAACTATAGACTTCGATATCTCTATAAAAATCCAATAGTTAACAACTCATTACGATTTGTGATTCTATTTTAACGACTTCAAAGGACTACAGATTCTCTCGAACTCTATAAAATCCTAGGTTATATTCTCTAGATCTATTCAAAATCCCCTCTCTCGAGTGATAGATTCTAAACATTCATCATCTCAAATTGTGGCCAGCAATCAAGAAGCATTAAACTCAAAAGAATATAAATAATTAATAAAACTTCATTACAAAACTGATAAACAAAATACAAGGTTCAAGCATCAATTACAATCGTTCTCCAAAATTAAGGAGTAAATTAATGACAAAAGATAAAACAATAAATAATCAAGCCACGAATTTAATGGAAATCATTAGAGTTTTAAGAAGGAAATAAGAAGATAAAACCCGAATTGAATCTCTTCCTCTCCGGATGTTACAGCCTTAATCTCCTATTGTCGCTCTTCAATCCTCTCCTTGGATCTCTAAAAATATGTGTTTCTGTGTTTTGTGCTCTGTATTAGCCTCCTCTTGAGTGTTGGATGTAATGTTATATTTATAGTTGAGGCAGGGAGTCTTTGGGTAGCATTAGGATTATTAAAAACCCTAAAAAGTGAATCCTGGAACGTATTTGATTTTTCCCGCAGAGCCGCGGCTCCTTAATTGGGCGCCGCGGCGCTAAACTCTCTGGAATTTGTATGAGAAGCTTGAGGCGTCGCGGCGCCATTGTATATTGAGTAAAGAGGCGCCATGGCGCCTTTAATAGGCAAATGTGTTGGCGCCATGGCGCCTTTGACTTGATTAATGGGCGCATGCGCCTGTTGATTAGTCAAAGCTCCTATGCTCGTCTTGTGTTCCCGAAATTTCCCAAAACACGTGCAATTATTCCCCGATCCATGTATTAATGCTCCTACAAATATAACATAAAATAAACGATAAATGATATTAAATATCTCGAATTATAACAAAACCATAAGCTAAAGATATCAGAATAAGTGAGTATAAACCACACTTATCAGTTAGTAGCCGTTGCTCCCTGCCCTGATAAAAAAAAAATTAGCTGTTAATAACGGCTAAAAAAAATATAGTAAATTCCTAATATATCCCTAATAACGGTAATAAAACGGTTATATTTAGGGGCATTTTTGGTATCAAAAATTTTCTAAAACTCTATAAATAGTAGCGAAATTCATTTACTTTATCTTATTGCTGCTGTTTTTGATCCTATATTTAAATTAGAATGTTTGAATAGTGATTTACAAGCTTGCTATGGTTATTTAGGAATATTAAATGAAATTGATATTACAAGAATAATAGTGAGATTAAGAAATGATTTAATTGAGTTATTTAATGATTATATTGTAAGATATAACTTAGGAACATTAGGTGAATCTAGTAGTAGCGAACCGGTAATTCAAACAAGACTTAGCGCAGATGATCGTTGGTTACTGCAACGAAATAAAAAAGCTAGGGATACAATAACTAATAACCCCGAATTAGATAATTATTTATTTACAAATTTCGAGTTTCCTACTGAAAGTTTAGTTAGTAAAAATTTTAAAATCCTTGAATGGTGGAACCGACATCAAAATATATATAATGTTTTATCAATTATTGTTAAAGAGATATTGACAACACTTATTTCCACCATTGCGGTTGAGCAAGCCTTCAGCTTGGGAGGCAATATATTGGAAGCTAGACGATCTTCATTACATCCAAGCACTCTAGAAGCAAAAACTTGTGTGGATGATTGGACTCGAGCTGATCTGAGACAACAAGAAGATGTCCCCGATGATTTCGAAAACTTGTTCGATAATGCATCTGCAACAACAAGTGCAAGTGGAACCGAAGCTGAAGGATCAACTGATAATGATGATTGATAATTACAAAATTGTAAATTTACAAATGGGAAATATCTTAAAATTGTAATGGAACTACGTGAGTTTTGATTCCTCTCACCCCTGAATGATACATAGGCAACTTAAATTTTTTAAAATTTAAGTTCAAGCTCTCCAATTTAATAATTTTATTTATTTATTAAATTAATGTAATTTATTTTAATTTATTTTCGAAATTTAAAAAAAAAGAGGTTCGAACCGAACCGGTCGGTTCCAGGTTCCGGTTCCACTTAAGTGTGGAACCGGAAACTGGCCGGTTCGATTCGGTTCCAAACCGGAACCGAACCGCTGGCCAGGTCTAGGGCCAAGAGCATTATCATCTTTTCGTCTTAAAGCTTATGTCAGATAGAGCCCAAATTCATTCGAATAATATCCGGCCCAAAGTTGATAGTCTAAACTCTTCTTATTTCGGGCCTAGACAGCCAATTGTTTCTCCAAAAAAATCCCCACCGAAAAACATCTCTTCATAATTAATTACCTCTCACGTGATTAGCCGTTTTAGCACTAAAAGGATAAACATTTAATGTAGTAATGAGACCCACGTCATAATAACCTATAAATAGAGGCAAAGCTTAGAATCACGATTCATTCAAGCTGAATCACTCTTATTCGAGCTCTCAAAGTATTTCGCCCTCTATAGACTGGCCCACCCACACGGCTGTCCACAAAGGTCAAGGTAATCTCAGACCTTACTCTTCCTTATTTTCCCGCTCTTCTTTACTACTAACTTGGGTCGGAGTGCCTACGGCACCCACCACAACAGTGGGTAGAAACTTTCCGCTCACTCTACTTTTGTTTTACAGAATCTCTAGTATCCCATCATACAAATTATCGATTGTGGACTCAAGGAGAAATCCAGTATCTACAACATCCAAAATAGCAATTGAAATTCCAACCACTGGATGTATAACAAAAAACGGTATTGTTGTATTATTTAATATACCGTCGTTATATGGTGATATAATACTATGATATAATGAAATCATTTTGGTCACGAGTCAATTTTTGGTAGTAGGTGTCTAGGTGAATTAAACCAATAGCCATGCCTATGGAAATTATTCAAGTAGGTTAGGCATCATTCATGTCATTGTAATGCTATTGATATCACCTATGAAAATTTTAGGTTTAATTTTGTAACAACTTTTTTCTTGCCCATAAAAAGATAAATATTTCAATATCAACGGGAGTTATGATCTCTAATATTAAACGTTTGAAAAAGAATAGCTAATGACTATCTAAATTTAAAAATACGTCTTATATTTAGGGATTTAGAAAATCTTAAATTTCGTTTGAGATTTGAGATATCGTATCATTCGGTACAGGATTAGAGACAAATTTTAGTTTCGAATAAAAAATCATATTGAAATTTGGGACTATTTTTCTTCTTGAATAAATATTCGGGTTTAAATTTCAGATGATTTTTCATCCCAAATCCCGACTTCTTATCTCAAAATATGAATCTTAGCCCAAATTTAAGATCTTGAACAGTTCGGTCAGATATTCAGAATAATTTTATGTCGGGAAAATAAGCATAACCTCCTCTCCCGCCATGATGTTTGACAAAACTAATTAAACCCCTTCTAATATTTAAAAACTAAATAAACCCTCTGGTGTTATAAAAGCTCTCTTAAATGTTAACTTTATTTATCATTTTACTATTTGACCGCTTATGGAAAACTTAAATGCTTCGGAAATATTTCTAAAAATATATTTAGGAAATATGAATCAAATAAAATGATATAAAATTAAACGTCTTATACCTTTTAAAATTCCACTTAATTCAAATAATTTAGTTTTCCTCTATTATTAATCATTAAGGATATTTAAATCATTTAACTTGATTCATATTTCATAAGTATTTAAATTTTCCACAAGGGACAAAATAGTAAAATGATAAATACATATAACATTTAAGAGAGCTGTTATAACAACAGAGAGTTTTGTTTTGTTTTTAAACATCATTAGAGTTTTAATTAATTTTATCAAATATCAGTGGATTATGCTTATTTTCCCCAATTTACGTCCTTATTTACAAAATTAGTAATTAGGACGAGACCAAGATGAAGAAATACCAACTCATCACGACCGATTGGCATCCCTACTTAAAAATATCCATTTAAAACTTAAATAAATTGGTGAAAAGACAAAAAAAAAAAAAAAAAAACCCTATTTTGTTAGGCGAATTTAAGCAATATCCCTTCATGTTTTAAATTTTACTAGAACCTCCTTGATGTTACAATAATATTTATACCACAAAATTTTCAAAGGATACTTCCTTAATTTTTTTAATTATTATTTTTATTTAATTATTTTAATTTTTAATTTTAATTTAATCATTTTTTTATCACATTTAATTTTTAATGTAAAAGGGACCCCGGCCAAGATTCCGGTTCGGAACAGGAACCGAACCGGACGGTTCCGGTTCTGGAATCGGAACCGTAATATTTCGATTCGGTTAGGGTTCCCCCCTAACCGAACCGTTGAAATTCCAACGGTTCGAACCGGAATCGTTTAATTTTTTTTTTTTAAAAAAAAATCATTATTAAAAATTAAAAAAGAAAAAGAAATTGGAATGGAACCGAACCAAACCGAAACCGTTCGGTTCCGGTCCGATTCCGATTTCGGTTCCACACTTGTGGAACTGTAACCGAACCGGACCGGTAGCCACCCCTCTCCTATTAGTGATAACGCATTACAAATTTACAATATACAGTTTGGACAAATCATTAAAAAAAACTATTAACATAAAGAGACAACATGAAAATAAAATTCTATGTAGTCTTGGTGAAGTCAAATTTTCCATCCACGTGGGATTTTGATTGTATCTTAAATTTTAATTTTTTTTCTTAATAATATTTTAATTTGTGGATAAATGTATGAAATCCCTACATTTTTTAATTATTTTTTTTCTCATTTTTGATAGGTGTGAAAAAAAAGTCGAAATGTGTCAAACTTTTGCTCTATCGTATTCATATTATAGATTCATTTTTAGTGTTCCAAAGTTTTTAAGACCTTGGTATTAATAATAGTAATGATGATGCTATATGATATAAATTTATATAATATTAAGATAAGAGAGAAAATTCAATTGAAATTATTGAAGATGAATAAGTGAAATTTTATTTGAAGAATTTTAATTATCGTGTCTTTTAAAATTAGTTTTTTGATGTGGCTCAATATTTGAGTAATCAAATAATAAATACAGAATCTTCTTCCCTAATGGGCGTGATTTGGTGGTGTATGGATCATGATCTAACCTTAAGATCCCGAGTTCGAATTCATGGAGTGTGTTTCTTGTAAGAGTATGAGACAACCGGGGTTTTATATGTTCCGTTTAAGCCTGAATGGTTTTGTGATATAATTTCCAATGATTTAAAAAAAAAAAAAGAATCTTCTAAATTTAAGTCACGTAACTTGTTAGAAACAAAGACTAAAAGACTTGTATTGTATTTTTGGTCATTGGTAATTATATTTGGTCGTGTTATTAATTGGACAAGGAAATTGACTTGATATTGAAAATGAATTAGTTCATGAACCAGAACATTGTTGCCATAAATTTGATTTTGTTCATTGAATAGACCTTTTTTTTTTTCAGGGTTTCGGGACCCTTTTGTGATGAACACAATGACCTCATGTTTTGTTACCTAATCAACCCACCCCCGTCCAAAATCAAATTCTAATATAATATATATATATATATATATATATATATATATATATATATGATGTTGACGGCTGATTTTGGTCTCATGGGCAATATGGGAATATCACTCCCGAGACAATCCTCCCTCAATAGTGAATTTATTTGGTTATGGGGGACCAAAGACAAATTTAGCAAAAGACAGATAATACGCCAATCAACAAGGAAAATTAACGTGGTTCGGTGGATCTTGGTCCGACCTACGTCCACGGGCACAAAAAGGATGATACTTTTATTACTCAAACACTCTTCTCAGATCTCTACAAGTCAGAGCTTGAAGATTCAGATCACTAGTTTTGTTGGTGATTTGATGATTTTGAGGATGCCTTTTACACATACTATGCTCTCCTATTTATAGTAATACAGAAATCAGACTCCTATTTGCATAAGAAATCCTAGTTGAACTTAGTCTCTTCTCCTTGCAAGGATTCCTAGTCCGTTTCTCCTTCTCCTTTCTTATTCCTTTTTGGATTCTGACTTCATTTCCTTGTGAGGGTAGGATAATCTGCTTATCTTATCCGTAAGAATAGAGTGTTGTCATCTTGAACGCGTCTCGCCGTATGGTCGGTCTTTATGTGGTCGGTCATGACAGTCTTTTATGTTGAGAGTGTTCCTGCCGACCTTAAAGTGCTCGGTCATACGAACCAAAGTGGTCGGTCTTCATATGTTGTGGTCGGGTCGGTTCTGATGATCTCGACCAGCCAGGAAATTACCCTTCTGTCCTCGTCGTGCTGTCTTAAATGTTATAGTGCCTGGAAACACCATCAACATCTGTCCCCTAGTTCTCGGTTCCAACAAGCGTGCAAGTTGGTGTCGGGAACTACATAAAGAAGGTGTTTCTGACTTGCTCTGTTGGAGGTCGGTCTTGGGTTGAGAGATGCTTTGTTGCTTCTTTTTAAGCGTTTCGTCTCGAGACACGCAATCAGTCACGTCCGTTTAAATGCCTATCAAATCAACTTTAGGGTTTCTTCTAATTTTGACACTTGTCAAACATCCGCCGGGTTCCCGCCAAAAGAGAGGACGAATCGACCGTGCAGAGGTGTCTCCACAGTGGGCTGATCTCAGCCGTCTGTTTGAACTTGGGAGACCCCTTTTGCAGTCGACACTTGGCGTTCATCCTGGCTCTTCCTAGATCCAGTGGTCACGAGCGTCTTTGCCATGACTATAAAAGGGCGAGGCTTTTATTGTTCAATCTTTTTTTCGGCAATTTCTTCTTCTTTTCTGCAAATCTCTGTGATTTGCCCAACTCCGTGCTTCCGAAGTTCAACCGTGGTCTTTTTCTCCTCGTGTGCTGTGAACATAAGGAACGGGCACACCGCACTGAACAACCTTCTGCCTTTTCTGAGAAGAACAAGTAAGTCTTCTGAACGACTGTCTGCCTGTTTTTTTGTGTTTTACGAATCAGTGTTTTGCTAGGGAAAGATTTATGGTTTGCCGGTTCTGCTTTAGGGCACTTTTAGAGACCACTTGTTTAGCTAACATGAAAACCGTGAGTAGTTTCTTGTAGCCACAAACTGACTTCCCCTTCCTTCTTTGTTTTTCTGTGGGTGTCAGGGATGTCTGACGGCAATTCCTCCCCTGAAAAGCCTGCTAATATCTCGGCTCCCCCTGCTGAGGAGCTCTCCTCGGGCTCGGGGGCACCTAGTGTAGAAGACCTTGACACTACCCCTACTCCCTCTGAGATTGAACAAGACTCCTACCATCAGAGGGTTCCTCGGAAGGACCCGGAGCCCGTGAACTTAGGTCGTCGGCTCTGGATATGAATCGTCCCTCCAAAATAACTGAGGATGATCTTGCGCTGTTGCGGCAACGATATGACATCCCGATAGATATAGCCCTTGAAGTTCCCGGCCCAATGGATCGTGCTAGTCACCTGATGAGGGCTCGGTGGCGCTTCTTCCTATCTTTTTTGAATGTGGGTTGCGGCTGCCGATGCAACGTTATTTCGCTTGGATGCTGGCCGAGATGGAGATTGCCCCTTGCCAATTGAGCTTGAATAGCTGGAGGATTCTGGCCGGCTTATATGTGGTCTGGCACCGGGCAGGTTTAGGTGTACCTTGTTTGGAAGAGGTGAAGAGGTTATACCGTTTGAAGTCTAACCCAAAGACTCACTATGGTTGGTATTACCTCTCTGCTTATGATAGCTCGTCCAACCTTGTCCAGAAACTCCCCGACTCCAACAAGAATTTCAAAGAACCTTGGTTCTGGGCTACTGGGGACTGGGGTCGGGTCCTGAGATCGTTTGAGGAGGACGTCTCGGTTCCGGACTCTTCAGGGCTGGAGGTTAGGAGTTTAATACCCCTTCTTTCTTTCTTTATTCCCGTTCTTAGTTCTTTAGGTTCTGACTTTTCTGGTTCCTCCCAGCTTGTTGGCGAGATGCTCCCAAGGTTTCTCGTCAGGTTCGGAGGCGGGTACATTGGGCTCGGGGGTATGCTGCCCACTGGAGGAAGTTGGTCAATGATGCGGCCTTTGTTGAGTCAGGCCTTACTCAGACCGTCCATCTGGAAGTCTCTGGTCGGATAGGTAGGTGTCTGATGGCTGTTTTGATGATCTTCCCTGTTTTTTTATCATGTTTTGATATCTTTGTTATATGCTCGGGTCTGATTTTTCCCTTTTTCCCTTTTTTTTGTAGGCATGTCGAAGAGGCCAAAGTTTCTTGAGAAGTTGGCCGGTACCATGAAGAAGGCCGGTCATGCCGAAACTGGGAAACTTTCCCCGGGCACAGCCTGACCCTGCTGGGGTTGAGAGGGCGTCTCAAGAAATGTTCAGCCGGTTGCTCGGGGTCTATCTTCTTTCGGTGTGCAGTCGTCGGGGTCTGCTCGTCTCACCAGTCCGCCGAAGCCCTTGAGGAAAAGGAGGCGTCAATTTGGGGCCGAGGAGACCGAGCTGGTCCAAGAGGAGGAGAATGATCCTGTCCCGGGCAAGAAGAAAGACGTTCGCCGGGGTAAAAAATCATCCGGGGGCTCCTCCAAAAAGCGAAAGGGTCCTGTAACCCTCGGGGTGGACGACCTGGGAGAAAGCATCCGGGAAGCCACTTGTAGGCACTGCATTTTTACGCATAAGTCCCTATGATGAGTCTCATTTTGGAGACACTACCTTTTAAGTCACGGAGGTCACGGGAAACAGACATCGAAGGGGAAATTCAGAATAAACAAGGTTCACTGTTTTCGTTAGTGCTGCGTTCGTGTTTACGTTTGAACGTCAAACGGATTGCGGGCGTTCGTGCCGCGTTCGAGGAAGCGTTTCGAACGGTGTCGGTAATTCTGGTTTTGCTGCTAGCCTCACATCCAGCCCAATTAGCTCTCCAAAGCCATAAAACACATCCCAATTTAAATAAATAAATATTTATTAAACATTAACTAAATAATTAATAATTAAATGATTAAATAAAACATATACCAAACATAAAATAAACAATTACCAACTTAAACTAAAATCATGCCTAAATTAAACAAATCACATACTAAATCAAAATATATCATGCCTAATTAAAATCAATCAACAATTATATTCCCAATCTAATAAGATTATTCCCAAACTTAAAATATTGTTTCCTAATCCAAGCCAATCAATATTCAACCTTCCCTATCTAGCCAAGATTTGTCCCCCCTCAATCTTTGACTTCCCTTAACCAACCAAATCAAATCCCTTTCCTTGTCAAACCTAACCCTTTGCCTATAAAAAGAACCATTCACCAACCTTCTCAACCTGGCTAGCTAGTCTCTAACTCATACACAACACATATAAAAATTACAGGAAGAAGACACCCAAAAACAGTAAGCAAAAGATAAAGAGGAAACAACAGCAAAACGGAGTCGGAACAGTAGCTTGAGTGGCCGAACAACGAACGAGGACAGTGAACCAGTGAACCGGGAGAGTTGCGGAGCATCCACCCTTCCGACGATCGTGTACCGTACATCCGAGAGATGATTTAAAAGGTTAGACCTGAGGGTACCTTTTCATTAGTTTATATTCATTTTTTTTGTTATTATTGAATTCTATTCGCATGAGAGTCGTTTATGGATGCATGTTGTGGTCTTTGAGTAGATAAATATGCATGAATTATGAGATGTAATATGTTGTGGGTATTGGATGAATGAGAGATGTGTCAACTCTCGCGGTATATCGGATGGAAACCCGGACATAAATTTCATAGCCGATTCCGAATGGACGTAATATGATCTGTACTCGGGCCACAACTCCACGTACCGCTTGGGTAAACGGCACCATCTTTCTTTTGTTGTGTTGCCTTTATTTATTCAGTTTTCTTTACGTGAATTCAATATGTCGCTTAGTTATGCATGATTCAACCAAGCGCATGGGCTTAGTGAGTCAGTCCAAAGGTCCCCCATTTGGGAGACAAAGAGCCGAAAAGGCCACCTTTGTGACACTACTTCGCCGCGCCGGTTGATGTATGTTCGGTTGGATGCGAGATACGTTCAATCGGGCATACTTAGTTTGATATTATTATCTTTATTTTCGTATGTATAATTCAATCGAGCGCATGGGCTTAGTAAGTGTGATGTGAGATCCCCTATGGGGAGGGGCTAAAAGCCCTTTACCACGATGCTTTGCCGCGCCGATTGATGTGTGTTCGGTTGGATACAAGATATGTTCAATCGGGCACACTATGTCTGATATCATTTATTTCATGTGTTGTGATGTGACGCGCATGGGCTTAGTATGTTGGTCTAAAGGTCATCTCTTTGAGAGATCAAGAGCCCCAAAATGCCACCTTTACGGCAGTGCTTCGCCGCGCCCCCTTTTTGTGTTTATGTATTGCATCCCATTTCATGCATCAGGTCTGTGTCCGTTCGAACGCGTTCACGAACGCAACTCGAACGTACATACATTTTGCCTTATCATGCATCAGGTCTCATTTCCGTTCGAACGCGTTAACAAACGCCATACGAACGTGAGCATTTTGTTTCATTTCCGTTCGAACGCGTTTACGAACGCAACTCGAACGCGCATACGTTTTTGCCTTATCATGCATCAGGTCTCATTTCCGTTCGAACGCGTTAACAAACGCCATACGAACGTGAGCATTCTGTTTCATTTCCGTTCGAACGCGTTTACGAACGCTACACGAACGTGCACCCACTGAACTGAGTCTGTCTTATCATATTCATGCATAATTGCCTCTTGGTTGATCTTTCTTATGCAAATGTGTTAATGTATTACAATTCGTGCTTATGTCATGATAACATTTGAGTATTATTTCTTGCGGTATATCGGATGGAAACCCAGACGTAAATTCCGTAGCCGATTCCGAATGGACGGTAGTGCGGTCTGTACTTGGGCTACAATTCCACGTACCGCTTGGAAAAGTGCACATATGTGTGCTTGTATGGTCAATACGTGTGCTTGTGTTTTCCTGAATATGATATGTAAATAAAGTTGTATGTTCGCTGCTATCTTGATATATGTTAAGCATGCAATTTTAAATGTGAGATATATGTGAAAATGTGCACATAAGTTTTATTTTGCATATGAGAATTTAGAAGCATGATACTCTTGGAAATAAGTGTTACTTAAGCTTAATTAAATATTACATGAATCCTTTCATTACAAGTGACATAAGTAAGGGACCATTCCGAACCCAACGGTTTGAGGTCTTCCCTTGCGAGGGGTGAGTGCGCCTTAAATCTTTGTCCTGGTTCACACCGGGTGGCGACTCCATGTTATGTAATTCTTCCCAACTAGGCCGCGAGCCTAGGAACGGCGTCGCCCAGGTTCTGTTGTCTACACCACTTCCCATTTAGTGCCGGCCTTCAATGAATTGGCCGAGGTGATTCCCCCTGAGGAGGTCTCGAGATATGAGGATATCTCGCTCGAGGCTGTGGTCACCGAGATGAGTTCTCAGATGGCAAATGTAGTTCTATTCTCTTTTTCTTTTCTTGATTTTTGGTTCCCGGTCTTTCTTTATCTCGTATTTTGACTTTCTTTGTTTTTTGTGCAGGCCACTTACCTCATGGCGAAGAACAAGGACCTTCTTTTGAGCTTGTTGTCCGATGGTGGTCAGGCTCAGAGGCTTCAGAATTGTCTTCCAGAGGCGGAAACCAAGCTGGCCGACCTGGAGGGGGTGATTCAAAACCTTGAGTTGACAGCCATTGAGAACTTCAAAGTTAACAAGGCTCTTAAGGCTGCTGCTGCGCTGGAGCGAAAGCTTGCTGACAATGCTCGGGAGGATTTGAAGACCGCCCAGTCTGAAATTTGCGTTTTGAAGGCCAATGTGGCCAGTGTTGAAACAAAAGTGAAGGCCAATGAAGAACAAATGGCGCGGGCCCGGGATGACTTTGAGAGGAAAGAGGCCGAGCTTGAGGAGAGAGAGGCCGACCTTGAGGCCGAGAAAGAGGCTATTCGCCTAGAGGGAGTTGGTGACTGTGATGAGCTGATACCGATGGTGCTGCCAGGTTTGAATATGGATCCTATTCATGCGGCGCTATCAGTTATTGCAAAGGGGATATCTCCGAGGAGGAGTTCCAGAAATGGCTCCCTCCACCTGCCGAGGAGGTTATGAATCCTGATCCGATTTTCGGTCGTCCCGGCTTCTGGAGTTTCCCAAGAAGGACGATCTGATATTCCAGCCTTCGGCGAGGACTGCCTTGAGATCCCTCCTCCCGTCCCTGAAGTAGAGGTCTCCCGTGCAGCCGAGGATGAAGCAGCTGTTCCTCCTCCCGAGATCGAGCCAGTCCTTCCGTTGTCTGAGTGAGCTGAGGAAGAAGTTCCTGCCCCTGTGCGGGCTGAATGAGAAAGGGTAACCCGACCGGGGCCCTATGTACACTTACATATTTGTAATAAAACTTTAAGTTGTACTTTGACATACATATATATGTATCTTATGTTTATTTCGTGTTTCTCTCCATTTTTTTTTGTTGTCCGAACAGTATGAGACCCTTCAGGGGTCATCATGAACCGGAGGGGTATAACCTGACCCCGAGCTGGGTAACGGACTTCGATTCTGGGGGAATGTTTCCTCCCCATCGAAGGAGCTTGATCCGTGGGACGTGAACCGGACCCGAGCTGAGTGAAAGACTTGGGTTCTGGGGGAATGTTACCTCTCCAAACCGAAAGAGTTTGACTCGGTGGGACGTAACCCGACCCCGAGCTGAGTGAGACGTTTGGGTTCTGGGGGCATGTTACCTCCCCCGCCAAACGAAGGCCGGCCTGGGGGAATGCTACCTCTCCAGTCCGAAGAACACGACTCGGTGGGACATAACCCGACCCCGAGCTGTGTGAAAGACTTGGACCTGGGGGAATGTTACCTCCCCAGTCCAAAGAAACCGACTCGGTGGGTCATAACCCGACCCCGAGCTGTGTGAAACCAAGTGACCTCGGCGGAACGAATCCAGCCCCGGGCCGAATAAATAAGTGGCCTCGGCGGAACGAATCCAGCCCTGAGCCGAATAGTTTTTGGGACTTGTACAGAAGGGAAGTGAATCAACCTTTTGCGAAGCCGTACCGAATCTGGCATGGGCGTCCCTCTGCCAGATCGGTGAAAAACGAAAACAAGATTAAATAAAATTGAAAGGTGGGGGTGACTTAGCACCTATCCCGAAAATGTTTTTTGTAAGCATAAACAACAACATGGATTCCTCTAAACAGCGTCCTGCCCGAGGTCTCCAAAACACAATTCTGAATCTTTCAATTCAGCGTCCCGGCGAACCAGAATTCGGATCAAAAAGAGTGTTTGATTGGTAAGGGCACATCCTCTACACGTCGGTCCACTGGGGAGCCTATGTATTTCATGAGGGCTCCTCCTTACCACGCTGGAGTAGGCACAGGCTACAGGGGCTCAACGCATCCCCGTGATGTGCCTCTCACGGATCCGAGTGATGAATGGATCAAAGAGTGTCCGGGACGCTAAGGGCATATCCCTCCTTAGGTCCGGTATCACTGGAGCTAGCAATCGTCACGGGGGCCTCGTCACTCCCTGTGCTATGCTTTCCCACGGATCCATTACATCGGGTAAATGAGGATCAAAGAGTGTTCGACACATTAAGGGCATACCCCTCCTTATGTTCGGTAACACTGGAGTAAGCAATCGCCACGGGGGTATCATCCCTCCCCGTGCTATGCTTCTCACGGATCTTATGCGTCGAGTATGTCCCTAAGGACCCCGAGCTGAGAGAGATGGTTCTGGGGGAATGTCCCGTCCCCAGACTAATGATTATGACTCGGTGGGACGTAACCCGACCCCGAGCTAAAAAAGGCATTTGGACCTGGGGGAATGTTACGTCTCCAGTCCAGGGCTGACTCGGTGGGATGTACCCGACCCCGAGCTGAGAGGCATTTGGACCTGGGGGAATGTTACGTCCCCAGTCCGAGGGCTGTCTCGGTGGGATACACCCGACCTCGAGCTGAAGAAGGGCACTTGGACCTGGGGGAATGTTACGTCCCCAGTCCGAAGGGCTGACTCGGTGGGATGTACCCGACCCCGAGCTGAGAAAGGCATTTGGACCTGGGGGAATGTTACGTCCCCAGTCCGTAGGGCTGTGTCTCGGTGGGATACACCCGACCTCGAGCTGAAGAAGGGCACTTGGACTTGGGGGACTGTTACGTCCCAGTCCGAAGGGCTGACTCGGTGGGATGTACCCGACCCCGAGCTGAGAAAGGCATTTGGACCTGGGGGAATGTTTACGTCTCCAGTCCGAAGGGCTGACTCGGTGGGATGTACCCGACCCCGAGCTGAGAAAGGCATTTGGACCTGGGGGAATGTTACGTCTCCAGTCCGAAGGGCTGACTCGGTGGGATGTACCCGACCCCGAGCTGAGAAAGGCATTTGGACCTGGGGGAATATACTCCTAGTTCGTAGGGTGTGTGTCTCGGTGGGATACACCCGACCTCGAGCTGAAGAAGGGCACTTGGACCTGGGGGAATGTTACGTCCCCAGTCCGAAGGGCTGACTTGGTGGGGTGCACCCGGACCGAGCCAGAAAACCTCGATAGAATAAGATCCAGCCTTGAGCTGTTTGGAACATTAAGGGCATATCTCTCTTTATGTTTTGGATTGTTGTATTGAGTATGTCCCCGGAGTTTTTTGCAAACCCTTTTTTTTTTTTTTTAGAAGAGCGGAATAAATAACAAAAGTTTTTATTGATACTTGGGGACATACTGCCCTTCTTACAACTCTCTGTGGGCCATTTTGAGAAAGGCTTTGTATTTGAATTCCTGTCCCTTATTTGTTTGTAGTAAGCAGATAGGAGAGATGAGATGTTTACTGGAAGTATTTTCTCAACATCTCGGCATTCCATGGCTTTTTTAATCTTGTGCCGTCAAGCCGTTCTAGGACGTACACTCCTGG
The DNA here is from genome assembly GCA_019454045.1 of Zanthoxylum bungeanum. Lineage (NCBI taxonomy): Eukaryota > Viridiplantae > Streptophyta > Magnoliopsida > Sapindales > Rutaceae > Zanthoxylum > Zanthoxylum bungeanum. The sequence continues at coordinate 80,248 of SKCR01000053.1, forward strand.
TTTTACCACCTTTATCACCTTGTAGGGCCCTTCCCATTTGGCGCCCAGGGAGCCCTCTTCTGGCTTTCGAGTATTTAGGGTGACCTTTCTTAGCACTAGGTCGCCTGTGATGAAGGTGCGTGTCCGAATCCTTTTGTTGTAAAAATGGGCCATCCTTTGTGGTAAATTGCTGTCTTTATGGCCGACCTCTCTCTCTTTTCTTCGATCAGGTCGAGGTGGTTTCTGATAAGTCCTTCATTCTGCTTACTCTCGTAGTGCTGAACCCTATGGGAGGTTACCCCGATCTCCGCCGGGATGACAGCTTCATACCCGTGTGCTATGGAGAACGGGGTTTCTCCCGTGGAGTCCTTATGGGTTGTCTGATGTGCCCATAATACTTCTGGTAGTTCTTCGACCCATAGGCCTTTGTGGATCCAAGCCGAGCTTTGAGGTTGGCCTTGATGGTCTTGTTTGTTGCCTCGACTTGGCCGTTTGATTTGGGATGGGCTGGTGTAGCAAATCTTAGGGCAATCTGGAGGTCCTCGCAGAGTTTTCTGAAACCTTTGCTGTCAAATTGCTTCCGTGTGTCTGTGATGATGGCTCGGGGAATCCCGAACCAGCAGACGATATTTTTCTTTAAGAATTCAGTGGCTTTTTTTCGTTATGGTGGATAATGGCTCTGCCTCCACCCATTTGGTGTGAAATAGTCTATGGCCACGATGGCATACTTCGTATGTCCTTTCCCTTGTGGCATCGGCCCAATGATGTCTAGTCCCCACTGGGCGAACGGCCAGGGACTGAGCAACGTGGTCAACTGTTCTGCTGGTTGGTGGTGGAGGTTTGCGTTTTTCTGACATCCTTCGCACATGCGGGCTACTTCAACGCCGTCCTGGTGCATGGTCGGCCAGAAAAACCTTGTCTTAAGGCTTTGAAAGCAATTAAGCGACCTCCGGCGTGGCTTCCACAGATGCCCGTATGTATCTCTCTGAGCACATAATCTGCCTCTTCTTCGGCAAGACATCTTAAGAGGGGGACTGAGTAACCCCGTCGGTGTAAAGTACCCGTTAATTAGGGAGAATTTGGTGCTTTTGTACCTTAACTTTCTGGCCTGGCCTCTGCTCTGTCCTCTGGTGTTTCTCTGTTTCCAAGTATTTTCTGATGGGTTGCATCCATGATGCTTGGCTTTCTTTATCTAGAACCTTATTTTAGATTCTCCCACGTTTTTTTCCCGGACGTAGATCAAAGGATTATCTGGGGTGTTCGGCTTTTGTTGAAGAAGCGAGCCGTGCTAGGGAGTCTGCCTCACAATTGTCTTCTCGGGGATTTGTTCGAAACTCACATCTCCCATTTTCCCTGTTAGCTTTCGTACTTCGGTCAGGTAGGCCATCATACCAGGTTCTTTTGCTTGAAATGTTCCTTTCAGCTGCTGAACGGCTAACTGCGAGTCACTTTTTACTACCACATTTTGGATCCCTAGCACCGTGCATAGTCTCAAACCGCCCAGTATTGCTTCATACTCTGCTTCATTGTTGGTTGCTATGAAAGCGAATTTTAGGGCGAGTAGGATTTCTTCTCCTTTGTCGCTTTTTAGGACGATTCCTGCGCCATTGCCTTGTGTGCTGGCCGAACCATCTACGGACATTTCCCACTTGTCCTCGTCTAAGCCAGGGTCTGGGGGTCGGTACATTCTGCGACAAAATCTGCCAGGGTTGTCCCTTACTGCTGCTCTCGGGAGGAGGTAAGCGATGTCATGCTCATTAGTTCTACCGACCATTTTAAATCTGCCGGAAACCTCTGGCCGTTGCAGAATTTGTTTTAGGGGGTGGCCGGTGTATACCCGGATAGGATGGGCCTGGAAGTAAGGCCGTAATTTTCGAGCTGCCGTAACTAGTGAAAGGGCGACCAGTTCGTTGTACTGGATACCGGGTTTCAGCGTCTAAGAGGGCTTTGCTGATATAGTAGACATGCTTCTGGATCTTGTTGGTTTCCTGTATCAGTACTGAACTCACTGCTCGGTCCCGAAACAGCCAGATATAGGTATAACGTTTCACCTGGGAGTGGTTTAGCCAAGAGTGGGGGCTGTATGAGATACTGTTTCAGCTGCTGGAAGGCTTCCTCGCACTCTGCCGTCCAGTCGACATCCTTCTTTGCTTTTTGAATTACTTTGAAGAAAGGGTGACATTTGTCAGTTGCTCGTGATATTGAACCGGTTGAGTGCGGCCACTCTACCGGTCAGACTCTGTACTTCTTTTACTGTTTTCGGAGATTTTAGGGCCAGTATTGCCTTGATCTTCTGTGGGTTTGCTTCAATTCCTCGGGCACTCACCATGTAGCCTAAAAACTTCCCTGAAGCTACCCCGAAGGTACATTTTTCCGGATTGAGCTTTAGGTTGTGTTTTCTTAGAAGCTCGAAGGTCCTTTTTAGGTCGTCCATGTGGCTGTTTGGTTCTTTCGACATTGTTATCATGTCATCGACATAAACCAGCATTGTAATGCCGATAAGTGGTTTGAAGACTTTGTTTACCAACCTTTGGAAGGTTGCCCCAGCGTTTTTTAGCCCGAAGGGCATCACTTTATAGCAGAGTAGAGCCCCTGATCCGTGATGAAGGTTGTCTTCTCTTCGTCTGCCGGGCACATTTTGACCTGGTTGTATCCGGAGAAAGCATCCATGAAGCTCAGTAAGCCTTGACAGGCTGTGGTGTCTACTAGCTGGTCTATGTTTGGCAAATGAAAGCTGTCTTTTGGGCATGCCTTGTTTAAGTCGGTGAAATCGACGCACATTCGCCACTTGCTATTGTTCTTCCTGACCAATACCACGTTCGATACCCAATCCGGGTACCTTGCTTCCCTGATGAGACCCGCCTTTAGTAGCTTCTCGACCACGGCTGCTATTACTTTACCCCTCTCTTGATTGTAGTTCCTTCTCTTCTGCCTGACCGGCTTGTGAGATGAGTCTACTGCTAGGCGGTGATTGATGAATTTCGGGTCGATCCCCGGCATGTCATTGTACCCCCAGGCAAAGACATCCGGGGGTATCTCTTCAGGCATTCCAGAAGATCTTGTCGTATGGACTCGCTCAGGCCTCCCCCTATCTTTATACTTTTTCCTGCCCGTAAAGTTCTATATCCTCGGTTTCTCAGCTTGCCAGCGAGTCGAGTACTTTTGTTAGGCCAGGGCACCTGGGCCTCTGTCTTCTTCTTCTTCTCCCTGGTTCCTTTGTCGTTTTTCGACCGTCTTCTGTGATGCATTAGAGTTTCTCGTGAGAGAGTTGCGAAGCAGCTGCGAGTTGTTTTCTGGCTTCCGCACCACAATTCCAATCCCTTCCGGTGGGGGGGGGAATTTCAGTTTTAGGTGGTAGCAGGACATCGCGGCTTTCGTTTTCATCATGAAGGGTCGCCCGACGATGGCCTGGTAACTGCTCATGCAGTCTACCACAGTGAAGTCTGTCATGATCGTCCGGGTCCGGGATGTGTCCCGACAGTTATGCCAACTGCATTCTTCCTAGTGGGATAACGGCTGCTCCTCCGAAACCGTATAAAGGAGTGCTATCGTTGGTAAGGGTTGCATATTCTACCCCTAGGTTGTCCAGCGCTTCTCTGGAAATTATATCAACTGCGCTCCCGGGGTCCACTAGGATTCGGTTTACTTCCGGACCCGCTGATGACTCTGCCATTGATTATCAATGCATCGTCATGAGGGAAACTTACTCCTCGGGTATCCTCATCAGTGAACAACTATTTGGTACCGACCGGCCTCCCGGTTGCCTTGTGCCCTGCTCTGTTTCTAAGACATCTGGTCCTCGGGTTCTGCTGTAATCTTTCTTCGACCGGTTAGAGTTTCAGGCCAGTGTTCTTCCTCTGCGATGATATTGATTTGGCGAACACGTGCTCTTTGTCTGGCCGTCATGACCTCGTGGTCAATGTATTTGTTGAGATACCCGTTTCGTGCTAGATCCTCCATTTGCTCTCGCAGATCTTACATCCGTCTGTTGCATGTCCTTTGGAGTTGTGTGTGTACACAATAAGCCTTTTGGTTTCTTTTGTCCGGGGGGAATCTCCTTTGGTCGGGTTCCACTAAGAGGCCTTTCCCCGGATCTCCATGACAATTTGCCCCAGTGGTTTCTTTAGGGGAATGTACACATCTTCCCCGACCACATGGTTCACTTGGGTCGGTGCCCTTCTTTCTTGATTGTCCCGGTGTGGTGTAGTGGTTTGAACTCCTTGTGCTTCGGGAGCGGTCTTCTGGATTCTCTTTCTGTTCGGCGGGGGCACCCTCCCTTGCGGTTCTTTCTCTAATGGTGTTCCCTTTTCGGGATACTTTTTCCTCGTTCTCCAACAAAACGAATTTTCGGGCTACCTCCAGAGCGGTGGCGTAGTCCGGGGTGTCTTGGATCCTTAGATGGGTCCATAGCCTTCCGACCTTCAAGGCTCCCTTCAAGCTTTCCAGGGCCTCGGGGGATTCATACCCTCCGACTTCGAGTACCATATTATGGTATCTTTCAATAAATATCTTCATAGGTTCATCTTCTCCTTGCTTCATAAGTCTTAATTCTCCAATCGTCTTTTTGGGGACGCAAGCCCCTTTGAAGTGTCGAATGAACGACTTCTTAAGTTTAGTGAAGTCTCTGATGCTCCCCGGAGCCAGGCTTCTATACCATAGGATGGCGGGTCCACTTAAAGTTAGGGGGAACACTTTGCAGATGGCATCTCCTACTACTCCATGGACTTCCATCAACAAGACAAAGCTTTCGATGTGTGATTTCGGGTCAGAGTGGCCTTTGTAGGGTGCCATGGTCGGCATGCTGAATCGCTTTGGGAATCTTGCCGACCTTATTTTTTCCGCGAGAGGAGATTCATCTTTGTCGTCCTGGACATCCCCTTGTTTGCATTGGGATGTACTCCCCATTTGATCAGCTCCTCCCGTAACCAAGATTTCATGTGCTATCTTTGGTTCCACTCCGTCTCCTGCGGTCTTCTTTCTTTCTGTTATCCCGGGGTAGGTGCTTCTCGTGGCCGGTGTCTTCTTGTATTTCTTCGTCGTATTCTTTCTCCTTTCGTCGGGTGTTGCGAAGGCTATCATAGGAGGGGTCTGGTGACGATTTGTCACTCTCTTCCTCCCATGTGTCCTCGGTCCGGGAATCTCCCTGGACCACTACAGATCTTACCCTGTAAGGGTCTCTCCTCCGGGGTCTGTCGTCTTCACTTATATCGACAATCCTTTTTCCTTCTGCTATGTCGTTCCTTCGTCGGCTAGTCCCGGTCTCGAATTTTCCATTGTGTGCTTCTTCTATCCTTTCCAACCGGTCTACTATGGTTTTTAGCAGAGTTTGGCTTTCCTCCATTTCTTTCCTAAGGTTCTCCTCAATCTTCTCCATCCAATCTGCAGCCGAGCTCCCTGATGGTTGGTGGCTTCCGTCTTCCGCCATTGTCTCACTACGCGAGTTGCTTTTTGTTGAGTTCCCCACAGACGGCGCCAACTGTTGACGGCTGATTTTGGTCTCAGGGGCAATATGGGAATATCACTCCCGAGACAATCCTCCCTCAATAGTGAATTTGTTTGGTTATGGGGGACCAAAGGCAAATTTAGCAAAAGACAGATAATACGCCAATCAACAAGGAGAATTAACGTGGTTCGGTGGATCTTGGTCCGACCTACGTCCACGGGCACAAAAAGGATGATACTTTTATTACTCAAACACTCTTCTCAGATCTCTACAAGTCAGAGCTTGAAGATTCAGATCACTAGTTTTGTTGGTGATTTGATGATTTTGAGGATGCCTTTTACACATACTATGCTCTCCTATTTATAGTAATACATAAATCAGACTCTTATTTGCATAAGAAATCCTAGTTGAACTTAGTCTCTTCTCCTTGCAAGGATTCCTAGTCCGTTTCTCCCTTCTCATTTCTTATTCCTTTTTGGATTCTGACTTCATTTCCTTGTGAGGGTAGGATAATCTGCTTATCTTATCCGTAAGAATAGAGTGTTGTCATCTTGAACGCGTCTCGCCGTATGGTCGGTCTTTATGTGGTCGGTCATGACAGTCTTTTATGTTGAGAGTGTTCCTGCCGACCTTAAAGTGCTCGGTCATACGAACCAAAGTGGTCGGTCTTCATATGTTGTGGTCGGGTCGGTTCTGATGATCTCGACCAGCCAGGAAATTACCCTTCTGTCCTCGTCGTGCTGTCTTAAATGTTATAGTGCCTGGAAACACCATCAACAATATATATATATATATAATATATATATATATATAATATATTTGGTTCTAACTTTCTCTCATTTAATTCATGGTTTGAACATGTACTTATTTATTAGAGTTTGTGGTACCACGTCATCCATACCACTGTTGCACCAAAGATTTTCTCCAATGAAAGAGATTTTATCCCAATTTTTAATTGGAATATCGCGTCTTTTGAAGACTATAAAATCTAACCCACCTACGGTGACACCTTTATATATATATATATATATTAGATCTTATATATGTCTATTACATATGTATTAATAATAATGAATTATCAATATTTAATAACATATAAATTCTTATTCAATAAATATTAATCACAATTTATTTTATAAATTATCTTATGGCCGTGGTCTGTTAGTTTTCAAATAACTCTAACTTATTATCTGGATTCGAATCCGGAAAAAATAAGAGAATAATAAATTAAATTTGGGGCTCCCCCACCCCCCCTAACTTTTTTTTAAAAGAAAAGAACAAAAAAATAAAAAAATACCGCACAAAATTCAGTTGCTTAAATTCCTTTTTAAAAAAGGTCAAAAGCAATCCACTTGCTTTTGTTTGTCAAAAGTTGTGATTGAAACTTGAAAGATACTCTTGAAGAATCATTAATATATATATTTATTTATTTTAAATTAAAGAGTGATTGACAATTCTCTAGCAATGAATTGGATTACAGAACATTCAACTATGGGAATACAGCCATAAAATAATATTTTATAGACTAATATTTTGTATACCAAAGCAAATAAATTTTACCAGCTAACAACACTATTTGCATTATATATATTTTTTAATATATTATTTTTCAGGGCCTGCTTAAAAAAAAAACCCACTAAATTCTGGATGAACCTATATTCTCAATACTACCTCTCAGTGACTGCATCTAAACATCTCACACCCAGATTTTTCCTTCATTCTTGAGAGCTCACACTAAGAGGTCTTGAACTCAATATCACTTTTACTTTTCTTGTTTTTTTTTAAATAATTGAAAATCACACCGTCAAATCACCATTTCGGGCTTAAGCGGAATAGGTAAAATCTCCGACTGTCACATGCTCTTACAAGAAACACACTCCCTAAATTCGAATCCAAGACCTCAAAGTGAGATCACGAGCCCTATATCATCAAGTCACGCTTCTTGGGGACAATATGACTCTAACTGTGAGAGCTTAAGACCAAAAAAAACTAGACCTCTGCTTGCTATTTACATTACCCATATTTTAAAATATTAATTAATCTCCAAGAGCAGCATTCTTATTGATTTTCTTTTTTCTAAAATAAAGAGCGGACAAAGTACATATTTAATTTTTTATCTCTTTACCTCCCTCAAGATTCTAACCATGATGACGAGTTAAATATAACTACCTCCAGCCATTCCCTTGGGGGCAAAATTCTTATTGATTGATTTTTTATTTATTTTTACATAATTTTTAACTTCTTAATCAACAAATTTATTTTAAAGTTTAGGTTAAGGAGCAATTAAGAGAAGATCATAACCCATAGTCACGTACGAGAATAATTTGTTAATTATCGATCGCATTTTTCCATTTAGTTGGATTGTTGTTACTAATTACTAACCTAAAATATTAAATTATCTGCAAACCTATTTCGATGGTCAGATGAATATATTCAAAATAACACAATTAATTATATGTTTATAATAATTTAACTAAATCGAATTCCTTAAGGTCAGGTTCTAATTTTAGCTACGTATGCTCTTTAGGTATATTTCTATCCTGCAGAGAAATCTATTCAAAGAATGAATCATACAATATTATTCTCACGGCTAATCCAAATTTCCTCTGTCGAGTTCCTAAGGATTTATCAAGACTATTTTATTATTGGGCAAACAAATAAAATAAGCATTCAAAATACATAGAATAATAAATAATAAATAACCAACTCAAATGAATAAAAATATACACATAATTAATTAAATATATTTGAGATCCATTATAACCATAGATTTAATGAATTAGCTACTCATAATATTCAATGAAAAATGCTAATCATTATTACAAAGCAATAACTCATAAAAGATAAAGTAGAGAGTGAAGGGAAGAAATAACTCCCGTTAAAACACTCGTTCTTGCCTTACTCTAGGAATTTTTATATGCTCTGAGACTCCAAAATTATGTTATGAGATTTTTTTTAAGTTGTGTGATGAATTGGTGCTTATATAGGAGGTTCATGAGGTATTTCCTGCCGAATTATATACGAAATTGTCTTGTTACGCGTGTTTCCTGGAAATCACTTGCGCGTCACGATGCTCAAGGGGCAGCGTCGCGACGCGCCGATTCGCCTCAAATGTAAATTTATAATTTGCCTCTGTTTGATTTTTGTTAGCGCGTCGGGACGCGCGTTTTGACTCCGAATTTTTCTTCGATTTACTCTGTATCTTGCCATTTTTATCTCTAGTTAATTTCATTGAGTAATGATATGATTTTAACCTGTAAAAACATACTCAAAACACATCAAAACTCATAAAAACTTGATACCACCCATAAAATATTAAGATAAATGAATGGGCTCATCAATTATGACTTGCAAGAGAATCGAGTAGAAGTCTAAAAGACATGTATAAGACTACCAATAACTTAAAAGCACAATTTTCTTTTCCAAATTCATATGTAGAAACAAAAATTAATATTCACTCAACGAAACATAAATAATAAAAAAAAAAAAGAAAAGGGAAAATGCTTCAAAACGTGAAGATAAAGCAAAGCCTATTGGTAGACAAAGATATAGCATCGGGTCAACATAAAACTTCTAGTCCGACCAAAATTTATTGTACATGCATATTTCTATTTGTAACTACTTCTTGACTTTGACAAAAGGCAAAAAATAAAATAAAGAAGTTCAAATCAAAACAAGTAACCGACAACTTTTTCAATTCACACCCACTTTGATTCTTGTACGGGGTGTGTGTATATATATATATATAAATTTTTCAATAAAACAATTATATTTTATGAGACAAAGAAAAAAATAATATTTTTTAATTAAATAAAATATGCGAACGATCCATACATCCGGACCTGAATATTATTACTATTATTATTATTATGACGGCCTGGCTCAACTAGTCAAAATATACGGTGATGAAATTATCCGTTTTGACGGCCCAATGTCGCTCAACTCCAAAATTCTAGTCTCACATGATTTTCCTTTAGGTATATGGGTGACCCAAGGACAAAATCTTGAGGAGCCATCATGAACATTCAAAGAGGACAAGATTTTACTAGCTAATGGGCTGAACACCATAATGAATATACATGAGCGACCTTGAGTTGCCTTACTTTTTAAAGTCAAAGACGAGTTCTTATAATAAATGTTTTATTGATAAAAGATTAGAAAAGGTAAAGTGTAAAAATCATATTATATACTTAAAAATAATATATATTTTTTAAATACGTGGGCCCTAATTTTGGATTCTAATCAGCCAGCCATATGTGTCGACTTCAACACATCTAAGTAAATATCTATATAATAAAGGAAAATGATGTTGAGGAAAGAGAGTGTATCCAACGGTTCTCTGTATGTGGCTTAATTGACGGCTCAGATCATTTCATTGGTAATTGGAGGAAAGAGAGTGAATTGATTGATGGAAATGGTCAAAAATTTTCAAATTTTCAAATTAAAAAATCGAAAGTTAAAATAAAATCATTTAATTAAAAAATAAAATAATTTAATTCTGTAACACCGTGCCGTAGGCACGGACAAAAACTGTAACACCGTGCCGTAGACACGGACAAAAACTAGTATATATATATATATATATATATATATATATATATATATGATAATATCACATGCCATCTGTTTTTCACTCTTTTTCCACCAAGTTTCCTACGAGTTGCACTTTTATGGCTACCTCTATGCATTGCATGCATTGAATTTGAGAAAAAAGAACTTTGGTTTGACTTTTATGTTTTGGGTTTTGGTCAATTTGAGGCAACTGTTAGTGGATATATATATTTACTTGCTTGGTGGGAAGTTTGAGAAAAATAATATAAATTTTGAATTAATTTGTTCTTCTCTTGTTATTTGGTCGCTATGGATTCTTTTCCATGGAATATTGATACTGCATTGTATCTTAATTCTAAGCCTCTCCGATTGAATGATGAAGTTCCGGCACCGGCGCCGGTACGTCAGAAATTAATATACTCTTAGGATATGGTTAATTTTCTCTTGTTTTGAGTAATATTAATTCTTCAGGAGCTTAACAAAATTCTCTGTTTGTTATCTGTTTCAGAAGGAAGAAAAGCAAAGTAACTTTTCGGAGTTGGGGAACAAAAGTTCTGTGAAACAAGAGGTGAGTTTACAAGTTTAAGTAAATTTTTTTTATTTTTATTGCCAATTAGTACATAAAATTTTTCGAATTAAAACTGCCATGGGATTCTAGACAAGGTAATTATTAGTTGATGAAGAATTTGGGTCCTAAAATATTTTCTCATTTGAATGGATTTGAGGGTCTTAAAAGGATAAATAATGAAAATTAGATAAATATATGAGATGTGTTGGATTTTTTTTTCCCCTTTCTTCTACAAAAGAAAGATAATAAGAAAAATAAAAATATTAGAGGCCCTGGAATTTTATTATGATTTAGTGGCCTTAAACTGCATACCCTTCAAAACCGGCATTAAATAAGAAATATGGAAAATTTATTGATCTTTATTCTTTTTATAATATTTAGACCGGAACTTTGGTGGAGGAATTGAACCGGGCAAGTGCAGAGAACAAGAAGCTAACAGAAATGTTAACAGTGATGTGTAAGAAATACAATGCTTTGAGAAGCCAGTTGATGGATTATATGAACAAGAATCCAGAGAAAGAGCTAATAAATTCTTCAAAGAAACGAAAGTCCGAAAATATCAGTAACAACAATGTTGCATTAACAATGGGAAATTCTGAAAGCAGTTCTACTGATGAAGAAGAATCATCATGCAAGAAACCAAGGGAAGAAGAAACCATCAAGGCACAGATTTCGCAAGTTCATTATAGGATTGAAGCATCTGATACTAGCCTTGTAAGTGTGCCAAAACATTCAAATTTAGCATAAAATATTGAGCTATTGAGTGTGTTGGATGATTGTCAAAAATATATTTCTATCCGAAAATTTTAAAAATGTTTCAAGATCCACCTGTTGTTCAAAAGTGTTTCGTTTTCCACCTTTCTATTAATAGGTTTGGAATTTGTTTGCCACTCCTCTAATAAATTAGCCCTATGGATCTTAGAACATTTTCAAACTTTTCATATAAAAATATATTTTCGATAATTATTGGGTCGATAAGGGATTCTCTTTTTTTAAATGCAATCTATTTTTTTATACTTGGAAACAATCTCTCTATTAAAAAACAGGGATAAAATTATATACGTCAAGATTTTTTTAAAACCATACTTATAGCGGGAACTTTATCTAATGAATAGTAGCGGGAACCTTATCTATTGAATATGACTTTAAATTTGTTTTCTTATGTGATTGAATAATTTTAATTGTGTTATAGGTGGTGAAAGATGGATATCAATGGAGAAAATATGGCCAAAAAGTCACTAGAGATAATCCTTCTCCTAGAGCTTACTTCAAATGCTCTTTTGCTCCTAGCTGTCCTGTTAAAAAGAAGGTGAGCCAATTGAAATTTCTTTACACAATTAATGGGGCTTTTAGAAAAATTGATTAGTATTCGTATCAAACTTATTTTTACATTTTAAGACCTCTGACTATAACAAAATATTATAATAATAAAAATTTAGAACAACTATCCGTTAATTATTTAAAAATTATAACGAAAAAAAGGGGACATGAACGGGTGCTTAACCCACCTATGGCTAAGGCCAGCTCTGAGTATCATACTAATTAATTTTTCAGGTACAAAGAAATGCCGAGGACCAATCTGTATTGGTAGCAACTTATGAAGGGGAGCATAACCATCCAGCCCCTTCTCAAGTGGATGCAACATCAAGATCATCAAGCCGTTTTGTGACCCTTGATCTCACAAAATCTAATTCCATTACTAAAGATAATGGTTTAAAACCAAGAATTGATACTCCTGAAGTGAGAAACTTTTTGGTGGAACAAATGGCTTCTTTTTTAACAAAAGATCCTAATTTTACTACGGCCATTTCAGAGAAAATGTTTCAACACAACACTAGAGAGAAATGGTGAAAGTCAGGGTCGATCCTCGGGACAGTCGACACATGTAGTTAGGCGGGGTCTTAGAATTTGATCCTAAAAATAACACCTTTAAGTTAAAAAAAAAAAAAAAAAAAAAAAAATTTCTAGTGTTATTTTTTCGACCGAACATTAAACTCTAAATTTAGTCCAAGTATAACCCACACTACAAGAACTTGCCAAGTGAAAATCATAAGAATTGTATTTTCTGCAGTTTTTTTTGGAAATTCATTAGAAAATTAGATTGTTTTGAGATTAGCATGTCTTTGTAAATAAAACTTTGGAAAGAGAAAAATTGTTTTTGTTTGTAATTGAGGGGGAAACATAAAATTTACCCTACTTCATGTGAACAATTGGAGCTCCATGGCCAAAAATGGGGAAAAAAAAGGGTCACTTTTTATAATGTTATTTGCATCTTTCATTTAGGAGAATTTTATTTTCATGGATACTTCATGAAGGATGATTGTCACCTAAAGAGAGAAAAATCACATTGTATTTCTTTATAACAACAGTGGGGTTAGTTTCCCAGAGGGACACGCTTTTAGGAAGGGTATGTTGGTACATGTCCTGAGAAATATCAGTGTCCTTCCTCAGACGCTGAATCTTTTCGTCGGAAGAGGATGAAGAAACCATAGTAGTAGAAAAGGCTGTGAGCTTGGATTTACAAGAGAAAGTACTAGAAAAAATGGTTTCGCAAGAGGTGGGAGTGCAAGGGTTTGAGATTTGAAATTTTGAACCAATAGAGCTGACAAAGGCTGTCAAATCGGTATTTAAGTGATACGACCGTTGAGTTCCCAATGAGATAAGGAAGAAGTCCATGACACCCAAGGAGCCCACTGGAGGCCCAACTTTAAATTTGTTTGTTCCCATCATTTCTTCAAAATGATGCGAATAAAAAGCGGAATTGTTTAGGGAGAAATCATACGTATGACACGTGACCAAACATATTCCAAAGGGGAACCAGAATTACTGTCAGGACTTGATCTCAGTGTCTTTGCAGAGTCTGATTACAAGACCTCATGTCAGTGCCTAGTTTCAAAGGCTCATCTCCAGGGTCTGATCCAGAAGCTTCTTTTAGGGTCTCCGTTCAGAATCTGAATTCAGGACCCTTTAGTAGGGTCTCCGCCTCAGGCCCTCCTTTGGAAGACAAGCAAAGATTATGCGAGGACTAAGGTAGAGATATCAGCTCCTTAATGACATGAATCTTCTGAATCAGACAGCCTATTAATTACTTTCCTTTTCTTCAAGCTGAAGAATCATCTAGAATAGGAAAGTTCCAAGATTATAGGGAGTGAGTCAGTTAATATGAAACATGAATGAAATATAAACGCTGTAAATTTATTTTCCTTATAATGAGATATTATAAATAGGGTAGAAACCCTTAAAATAATGGATTGAATTTTGGATAATCAAGCAGTAATAAAAATATTTCTGATCAATTTTTTATGTTTTTTATTTGATATTATTGTTTGTTAAGTTAATTGCACAAACAAGGACAATACTTGTTTTCTAATTTAATATTTGACGCACCAAACTATATTTGTTGAACATATTTTTTTAGCAAAATTTAGATATTATTCCAAGCTAAATATCATGAATATACTGCAACTCTCGACAAAGCAGAAAACAAGTTGCTAGCTTTTTCTATTTTTGCTGTTTGAGTAGTATGTACGGATGGGCAACTCTGCCCCGATCGGAATTCGGGAATAATCAAAACGCAGCAAAGCATCCTAACCGGACCGGAAAAGGGATTTGAGACCGATCCCAAAAAGTGAGTGCCAACCTTAGCAATAGTACTTTCAATTCAAAAGTGAAGCTAAAGGTCTTGGGTTATGGGCGAATCGCCCTTGATGGACTAACAATAATCTGCTCATTATAAGAAATACACTTTCTGAATTTGAACCAATAATCTAGAGGTCAGATCATGAATCCTACAGCACCAAACTACGTCTCCTGAGGATAATTTTATCATTAGTAAAACTCGTTAATTCCATCTCAATTTTCCAAGGCAATTGAAGGGATATGAGCTTGAAACACTTGTTATTTAAAATGTGAAACTGAAATGAAAAACCAATCATAACTCGGAGCAATGTTAGACCAACAATCCAATGTGAAACATAAATACTTCTGTCTCAATTTGTGATCTTTTTTTTTATGGAGTTTTAATTGCTCTCTTATTTTCTAGATTTTAAGCTTAGGTTTGTATAATGTTGATCAAGATCCATTAAGCTAGCTACATTGGGAAAATGTGGAGGATGTAATAGGAGATGATGCCAGTATTGTGTTTATCACCACGCCCACACAGGTACTTATGAAGATAAAGAATGTAAGAAAGAGATATAAAGATCGCATCAAGTGCACAAAACTCGTAGCATATGTGAAATACCAATATAATATAAATTTCTTTTTCATTTTAATCGTATATACCAACTTAAATCTTTCCATACCTCGCTTGACATATGGTAATACAATTTGTTCTTCTTTTCTCGAGACACTTAGATGTATATGTTATACATGCTTGAATCATTTTAATCGTATTTCCACCCACTTTCTACCTTGTGTCTTTATAAGTGTTATAATCTCTTGCTGTTTGTAGCAGCGCTGCATTGTCAGCTATGAACTAAAAGGGAGACTGTTCCTTCCAAATGCAGCAGAGACGAAGAAGAAGAAGAAACATAGTTCAGGACTCGAGGCCTGAACTGTTCTAAATGGAGAAAAAACCATAAATGAATGTGCATCATTTGCACTTCCATAAATCTTTCAAATATCAATTCATTATAAAAGGACTAGCATCATAAACTGAATGTTATGCAGAAATGATTATATATGAAGCAACAACATTTATTAAAAATCTCGAATGGGAAACAAATTGGAAAGTGGGTAACTACTCAAAGATCCAAGTGTACTCCTAGTAGAAACAAAAATTCAAAGCAAGCAGTCTTGGCCAACTTTAGCCTCGTTCATGCTTCCTAGATGACTATGGTTAGTCTATTACAACTATGCGATCAAGAGAGCGGCTTTGCACGAGTTGCTGGGTCTTCCTTTGATTCCAGATATATCATGAACAAATAGCCAAGAATCCACAAGAGAATGTACTGAAAAGGGACCCAGGACAGACATGCAAGAAGACTCAAAATACTCCCAACATATTGAGGATCTTTTATGTATCCAAATGGAAACTCAGTTACCCAGGGAATGTTCTTTCCGAAGCGTACACCATAGTATGTGCCTGATTCACCAAGTAGCTGATATACCCTGTCATGTAATTGTTTTAGTACTACGATAAGCAAGTAGAGAATTACAGACTGATGCAAATAGAGTCAAATCCAGGAGTTTTACAAAGAGAAAGCAACACGATGACAGGAGATATGTAATCCACTGATAATTGTCGCAGTGGCACTAGCAAATAGAGAAAACATACATCTTTTTCCATTGAAATTGAAATGTTGTTTCTTAAAACATAGGACATTTCCATCCGGAGCACTATTTCAACAACTAAACTGACCAATAAATAGAACATCGGTGGAGAAAATTTAACAACTAATTTCAGTTTCCAAAATAGTCATTATTTCAGAACACCAATAAGCCTTCTCACGCTTGTCAAAGTAAATCCTAACAGCTTCTCAAGTATGTTAACTCCTCTGCTAAAAGAAAATAGAAGGGGTTCGAACATGCATTCATAACCCCACGGCAGGGTGGATTCCACAATCCCAAATTGATTAAAATGATAGTAAATAAATCCCGCTTATCCATGTGAAAATTTTGATAATTCTGAAAACATCAAATTATCTGCTCTCTTAGTTGCATAACTGCAAAGCTCTGCCCCTCTCTTCCTTGTTATTTCTCCCATCTTTCCATAGAAATTTCCTCTAGATCATCAGTTTCTACAATATGATCCCCTAAAAAATAGCTTTAAGACTGTAAGTCTGTAACTACAACAAGTTCTTCCTCAAATGCTCCCCTTTTCGGCCCTTCGACTTACAAATACAAAATCCTATATACAAAGCTTTTTACCTCATTACCTGCCACTGATGACAAGTAAAAACTAAAAAAAAAACAGCGAGACATGTATTGGTGATTCAGACATATTCATACATTATTAAGACATTAAAAAAAACATAACATTCTTCTCAATGCTTTATAGCATGTCCAATCGAAGAAACACCAAGCAAGGCCAAAGACAGGAGTTATTCCTTTTCATAGAGGCCAGTAAAGCTCCAATAATTATGCTCTTAATGCATAGCTTCTATTTTACAACAGGACTCCCCCTATTCCAAAGTTTTTGCTTCTCCGCTAACCAACGACTTAATTGAGCAAAATCCATCAATTTCCAGAAGTGCTTTGGAAGAACACACTAATCCATTTCATTCAAGCACTACAAAACCTGTGCAAAATTGCTTTGGTCTATTTGAAACAACTCCCAAATCCATCCTAAAGCATAAGCAATCACACAAAATAAAAACATGGGCAATTATTTCTCCTCATAAAACTTCTAGTAACCTCCAAGTTTCAAAATGTAAGCTAAATTTAATCCAAACACAAGCAATGCAATCACTTCACATAAGTTCAAAGATTCCATTTTTCACTAAAGCATATTAACCCCAAAAAAAAAAAAATTACAAATTTCTAACCTGAAGTTGAGGAACTGGCCAAAGGCAAAAAGAGGATAGAAGTATAAAGGAGGAGGCCAAGAAAGAGAGGAGACTGAGTAAAGAGAAATGAACTGCCACAGCTTCAAGAAATGAGATACAAATGCCATAATCTTAGATGAGTCTTGCCCTTTTCCACATAAATTTACCCATGTCTGTGGCTGCGTCCATAGCCAGTAGTAGAATGGGAAGGGGATTAAGACTCCTATTGCTGCAACTACCCCCATGTTTTTTTTCCTCTGCTTTCTCTGTCAGTTTTCTCGGGAAAGTTGTAGCTTTTTTCAGGCGTTCACTCTTTTGTGAGGTGGCTGTGTGTGGCCGGGCTAGGCCCGATATGTTTGTTAAAATGGGCTTTGATTGTTTGTATTTTAGGTTTCTCAATGTAATTCTAGCAGTTTGACAAATTCTTTTATTGAATGAACTTGAATTAAGGTTAGGCACTTTTCACATTTCCTTACAGATATATTTTTTTTTATTTCGTTTTAAAAATAGGACAGGATAAGACAAAAAAAAAACCTAAATTTTTTAAGAGAATGAGATGAGATTCAACGGAATGGAACGAGATTTTAACGGGATGCAGAACGAGATATAATTTTCTTTTATCCCAAAAAAATATCGAGATATTTTTTTTATTCCGATTGTATAAATGAGACGGGACCGAGATGGAAAAATCTCGTCTTGTCCCGTCCCTTTACCGATCTTTAAGTTGATCCAATTGGCATAGTTAGTATAGAAATTAGTTTGCTGTATTTAAGTTAGGGGTGACAATTTGGGTCAGGATTCGTTTATTCGTTCGATTCAATTCGCTTTAAAGCGAATACAGGTTTAAAAAAATGGATTCGTTTAATAAATGGGTCAATTCGATTCAATTAGTTTATTAAACGAATCGAATACGAATTTAAGCTCGTTTATTCGTTTAGGATTCGTTTTATTATTTTTATTTACTAGTTTATGTTAATTTTCAATTAAGATTCGAGAAATTATAGCTAATTATCATAGAAAAAGTAATATTTTCGATATTTGGCGAGGTATTTTTAGTAAATATATTAATTACATATTTCATATGTATATATTTATGAAGAATTAATGTAAATCAAGTGTGGTAAATTATTTTATTAAATAATATCATTGACTAAACGAATAAATGAATATTCGTATTCGATTCGCTTAATAAACGAATCGAATACGAATCCTGATATTATGATTCGTTTAATAAACGAATCGAATACGAATCCATCACATTTTGATTCGATTCGTTTAGGATTCGATACAAATTCGATTCGTTGATTCGTTTTGCCACCCCTAATTTAAGCTTGCATCACTTATGCATGAACATCAAAAGTATTCCTTTGTTAAGTCCCAAAACCGCATGTGTTTAAATGTGTATGAAATTGTAGATGTTAGCCATTTGAGACTTATAGAATTGATGTGTTAATAAATCAAGTAATTAAAAAGTGCTAATTAATTATTTTAGGGGATAGTGAGTTTTTAAAATGAGAGATACAAATATGAGTCATATTATATATTAAAAAATTATTATTTTTTTAATATTTGAGACGGTAAGTTTAGGTTAAATTTTAGAACTTAACCAACCGCCGCTGATGTGTACTTAACCAACCGTCTATGTGTATTGCATGTCCTCGGGACAACTTCTGATTATAGAATTACTTTTATATAGCCAAGTGCATTCCCATTTGTCAATCTTTCATTATATTGTTGTCTTTAAAAGAAATGCATCACTATCAACACAAGTATCATGGATTTGGAAAAAAAAAAGTGTTTTAAAACTTTGACAGAATAAGTAAATATTACATTGACAGTGGTTTATATACACTATCTAGTCTGAATTGAAATCAGGCTCAGATGGCTTCTGCAGATTAATCAACCTGCTAGGGGGACTAGTAGCAACTGAGGTCCGGCGCCTATACCCTCGAAGAGCATTGGCTGCGAAACGAGATGCCAAGACTGTAGCGCGTAGCCTGGATGAAGCATCACCAGAACCAGAAGTTTGCTGATCATCTACTGCCTCATTACCAACTCCATTGCAATCAAATATCTCCCCTTCCTCTTTAAGACGTTGTTCGGCTGCTTGCTTCCTTATGGTTCTGCGGCGCCATGTAGCTTGGATAAAGCATGCAGCCCATGTTCTCCATTGCTGTGAGTAGAAACGGAAAGTATGCTGCACTTGTCTACTGTGCAAGCGCCTAAACTGACTCGCGACAAACTTTAACTCTTCAGCTTCCAAGGCAAAAGCCTCTACTTCAGTTAAAGCCCTCACTGTCCTAGTAGATGATGGCAAGTTAGTTACAGATTTCGGATCCAGTGCCCATGTAAGAAGCTCTTCTCCGCAAAAATCTCCTTCTTTTAGCAAACCTCGGTTGAAGAAACCAGTCCTTCCACCGTCTGTAGTTATACTTTCTAAGCTGCCGCGAATGATCAAAATCATTTCATCAACTGGATCACCTTCCCGGACTACACATGTACCCTCTGTGCATAAACTTGGCTTCAACCTTTCACATATGGCATCAAGCAATTGATCGTCCATATTGGCAAATAGAGGAACCTGCGTGCATAAACACAAAATATTGCTAGTGAAAGATTCATATCAACTTACCATAATTGCAGGTTCCGTTCAGAAAATTCAGAATTTTAGACAAGTACCACCTTCCTCGAAAATATGAATCTGAATTTTAGCTGCCTTAAAATGTCAACTTCCGGTCTATTATGATGATATAAAACCGAACAAGAAGCAACTGAGCTAGCTGAATCTGAATGTACTTACCCTTCTAACCAAATTTAAACAGAGATGTCGCTTGATATCCCTCCTCAGATCTTTCGGAAGACTTTGGACCAAGTTTTCTTCATCAACACCTCGCGTTTCCAACCACTTGAAATGGTCATATCGCCTAACTCGTTCCCTCAGATCCGGTGGAAGCCAACGATGGTGCATCCATTGCTCTGAGTCACGCCTTTTGATCCTCATCTCCTCAAGACGAACAGTAAGGGAGTTGAGATAGGTCTGCAACATTCACGACGTGCATGTAGTGAAAGA
The DNA here is from genome assembly GCA_019454045.1 of Zanthoxylum bungeanum. Taxonomy (NCBI): domain Eukaryota; kingdom Viridiplantae; phylum Streptophyta; class Magnoliopsida; order Sapindales; family Rutaceae; genus Zanthoxylum; species Zanthoxylum bungeanum. The sequence continues at coordinate 100,347 of SKCR01000053.1, forward strand.
TAGCGAACCAAAAGAATGAAATGAAGAATTTTAATACTCAGTTTTCAGCAAAAAGAATTTAATTACTCACATGAACTGAAGAAATTACTATGAATCGCCTAAAAGAATGAAGTTTCTTACTTACCTGCATGTTTCCAATCAGAAGTGCGAGAAATACAAGCCCAGCTATGCCTATGGAGATTGAAAACAAAATCTCCCCTACAATCGTGGTGGTCTTTAATCCCTGACCAAGGGTACTGTAGAAATCGGAATGAGCTTAGCAAAGGAAACTTGATAGAAGCAAATGAAGATAAACATAGAAATTAAAGCATCAATTTACAAGTACTTTTAAAGATAGCTATACATTATTCGTATAATAAACAATATACCTCAAATTTTGCAGGCCAAACCACAAACAGTAAAAGAATTTAGAGACAAACGGCCCAGGGAAATGAATTCGAGACTCAAGAGCTTGCAGGTAGATCCCGAAATTGAAATCTTCATTGAACTCCTTAGGAGTACATTTTTTAAAAATGATTTCTTTTCTTGTTTTCTTCCAATCTTCAAAACCTTCCAAATTAGTGTTACCACAGTACAAGAATGAAGCATTACATCTACCAGATTCATAACAAGCTTTCTGCCAGCAATTGAGATTACGCTCGATTGCTAATAAGTACCACAATGCCCCAACTATCTGTAAATTTCCATTTAGAAATTGTAAGACGATGCTTATTCAATCTTATTCAATTTCCATTTAGATACACAGTCCTGTTAAGAATATTAAAAGGGAACTAAATGGTGTTTTTCAGTTCTGTCGTAACACTTACATGACTACAAAGCATGTACCACAGCAGATAATATGCAGCACCAACCAATGCGCTTTCAGCGAAAACACCCACAGTCTTCTTTAGTCCTGAAATTAAAGGCAGAAGACGAAGAAATCTAGGAAGATATTGGACAATTACGACATTCTGCAGTGCCTCTTTTGTGGACAATACCTCTGCACGTGCATCGTGAAGAAATATCCAAACTAGTAGCTGCAGATGATCAAATTATTCATAAGAGAATGAAAGCTTCCGCTTTTCTGATTCAATTTTATAGCAGTCTGTAATGATGCTGAAACTTAAAAAGCAGTAGAAACTCTATCATTCACCAACTATAACATCCTTCCATCAATTTTAATAAATAGAACAAAGAAATACTTCTGTAAATATTTTTTTCAAACCTGTGGTAGGGGCAGAACTGAAAGAAAATCTACAATGAAATACTTCCGTAAATATTTTTTAGATATCAGTGCAGGATCAACCACAAGTTCTCCTCGTCCAAACACTCTCGATGAAGGTGCAATATAAGCTGTGCGGAACTGAAAAGCCATGCGAATGAAGTAGAAACAATCAACAGCTATCCGAAGAGTTGTAATTGATATTGCTAGGTTGAGATCCATGGTAAGGCAGCTATTTTCTTCATCGAAGATAGGAATATAAAAGAACAAAGGATCAATAGATACTGCAAAAATGCATGATATTACAAAAAGCCTATTCCAAAAAAGTAGAGACTGGTCTTGAGGGTCAAAAATCTTTTTGTCAGCAACTTTGAGATCTTTTGGGATTACTGCCTTGGCTACAGCAGATCTTAGCGATTCGCCAAATGTTAATAGCCCTCTTGATCCTATGTTCATCCCAAAGCTGAGCGATTTCAATTTGTTCTTCTTTCCACCACCAGCAAAGGGCACTCCTAAATTAAATCCACACCTATTCATTCCACCATTATCGGAAGACATTGATAATGTTGAATCTAAATCATCCAACCTACAGGTTACCAACATAAGGGGAAATCAGATGCTGACTTCACCCTCAACACACGAGTGTACATAAATATTTTTAAAAAATGGATACAAGAAAGATTTACAACTAAAATACATTGGTCATTAGTCATTATTAACATTCCCCTGAATTGAAAGAGATAATCACAAACAACATCTTCAAATAAAATGTATCAATTTCTGAACTGTCAGCAAATTCTACAGAATTTGCAGAATCTCTAGGGAGGAAAGCATTTTTGTTTCTGGCTTGCTGTACAATTATAATGGTTTATGGTAATACTCTGATCATATAGAAGAACTTTGTACATGAGAGGCTTAGAGTTTATTTTTAATTCATATGTGAACAATTCAGAAGGTGGCTATCTTTTCTAAGTCAAAATGAAATTCGAAAATTCCATAAATGCGCTGGAAATTTTCTTTCAGTAGAATAAACAAGAAAAACTGGATTCAGTTCAATTTTATGAAAATCAAATTCACTAATAGATACCAAAAGTTGCAAGAACATCTTAGACTATCCCTCTGGATCACAGAGCTTATCAATTAAATGAAAGCTGTATTTTCATATTAACAAAACCCTTTTATGAATACCATACAGGTTCCATCAAATTCATAATAACTCATCCTTGCATCCCACACATTATTTCAATATAATAGTTCTCTTACTCAGAAAAGAATTTCGGAATCTTTTTTTCCCTATAATGCAAATCAACACGTATATAAACACGGAAGTGTTTGCATCCAGACATAGATTTCCTTAACCTTTTCCAATTCGAACCATTTTAAAAAAATAAGATCAAAGTCAAATGATTATCTGAGTTCCTTAATTGTTGTATTATTGTCAGGCATTAGCTGATAGGAACCTTGTATTGATTAAGCATGCAAATAAATTGACCTAAGGATGTAACTTAAGGGAAGCTAACTACTAAAATCAATGACATGAAAGATCTGTCAAACAAATCCGTCGAAAGCAAACATCAAAAGCATTTTAGTCATAAGGAAAAAGCAACAACGTTTTACCTGCTCCGCTTAAGCCCGGGTCGGGTGATTTGGCGGCAGGGTTTCCAACGTTTCCAAAAAACAAAAAACAAAAACAAAATCCAGCAACTAGAAGGAAATTATGATTAAGAGTTGATTAATCATCATTTTTCATTTAAAGTACACATCTCCAATAGGACCTATATGTATAGCAAGAACGATTATTTTAATTAAGAAAATTTAATAATCATTATTATAAGGAAAAGAACCTTAACATTAACAGATTTCATACCTCACAAACTTTTCCTTCTGGCCACCAATATACTGTGACTTGTGACTATAATCAAGCATTTTGTAGACTGGATCTAGATTCCAGTCCTAAAAGTTAGGAGTCACCGTAAAGCTTAAACCAATCCCTATCTGTAGTAAGGAAATAGCAGAAGTCAATAAAGTTCATGTTCTATTAAAGATGGGGGGAATGAAAAGTGAGATGCTACCATTGATTCAATTAATCGAAAAGCACGTAAGTTCACCATACTATATTATTTTCTGGGATCCCAAAGGTTAGCCATCAGATCAAAGATTTAGACAAACAGATAACAAAAAGAATTACAGTTCTACCAATTAAACTTTCAACAGGGGAATCAGCAAGTGTAAGCTAATTGAACTTAAATGCAGTAATATTGTTGCTGCTGCTGCTGCTGCTTTACTAAATCTAATATTCAATGACTCGGGCATTTTCTATCTCTCTTGAAATCATTGGATGGGCACTCACTATGCTACTCTTGTTCCATTATCCACAATCAAGCATCAAGATTAACGAGTTTCTTGATTTATGAAAGTTTTAAAGCCCGCTCCCACCCACGTGAACCCCAGGCCTCTTGCTTCAGCTAAAAGATTTTAGCAACTGAACTATTGGGCACCCAAAAAATAAATATCAACAAATGTAACTAGCTTACTCATAAACATACAACTTAAAATGATACTTGATGTAATTACATAGTTTCTAACCATTTGCAACTATAACATATATACCAAATACATAGTTTCTTCCAAAAATGTTCCTTACGAATTGCGGAAATCAAAATTATTGATGTAATTTCATCGAACATCGTGTTGAAAGTGATTGTAATCTCCAAATCAATTTGTTTCCTTGTATAAATTTCCACAATATAGCCTCCAATACCCATTTTTTTCCTTTATCTCCCAAAGATAAAGACAAGAAATGTATCTCATTGAATCATTTCATATATGCTTGCAAAAACATTTAAGTAAATTCAAGTTTTTCCTAAGCCCCTAACTAACCCAACAAAACCCAAATTCTTTGATCCCAATACCTCTTGAGAATCTACAAGAACCTTAATTACCAGCGAAATTAGCGTGTACCGCAGTTGAATTCAGCAAATTTAGTTTGTATATCCTATTTAATTATTTAAAATGGGCAATTGTATTTCAAATTTCTTGCTTTCTATATCACAAAAGTTATTTAAAACAAGATTAATGAACCCACATAGCTATTTTTTTTAAGGGCAAATGTTGTTTATATAAACAATCTAAAATACCCAGAAAAATTATGTACAATTTGCATGTAAAAATTGAAAAGGGTACTGCATATAAAAAAAAGGAAATTAAAACAATGCATAAGAATGCAGCATTAAATGAAAATGGAATTGAATTTGAAAACAAATATGGGAAAGATTCAGGAAAGAACTTACCATGAATTTGATTGAAAAGAATTGAGAAATTTCGGTTGGAGGGGGACATAAGAGGTTGCTTTTTATTTTTGAGACCGTTATTTCTGTTATATGAAACTTGTATCCAAAAATGGAGCCAATAGGGGCGGGACAAGGACCGGGATTTTACATTAGACTGTTGCTAATTATTTTTTTTAAAAAAGTATGCATATTTTTTGTGTTAATTTTGGTTCATAGGAAGAAATTTCGATCATAAATAATAGATACTTTTTTTTTTGAAATGGCGATTTGGGCTGCGACACGATTACACGACCTGAATATAATTCAGATTTTCTAATAATCGTGTCGTGTCGTGTCGTATCAATATGTTTATTAATCTTGTTATATCTGTATTACACCACCTTAAAAAACTTACCCATTTATAACACGAATAATATTTGTGTAATTGTATCAACACGATATAATTACACATTTACGACTCATTTATGATATGATTACTCGTTTACAACCAATTTATTAATCGTTTAATCGTGTCTAATATAAAAATTGGTATGTTTATTAATCGTGTTAACGTGTCATACCGTGTTGACATATTTATTAATATGTCATACTCGTATTTGATGATTTTGGCACGATTATTAAAAAGATAATATTCCTAAATTTGACACGATATGATTACACAAATTATCACGTCTAACTTTATAGGTGGATTACTGCTTTTGCCTTATGATGTGCCGATTTGTAATGTATATTTATTGTGGTTTAAAAGAAATCACAAATTTTAATTTGATTCTTAAGGATATGCCTTACTTCTATTTTATTTTTATTGGAAAAAAATGGATGGCATGATAAGCTTCCTCAAACACAAATCATTCTCTTAAATGACTACAAAGTCAATCCAGCAATCCCAAAGGCAAATCTTAAGGTTCAGTATATTTATTATTTGCTTTGGTTTCAGATTTTCGAATTCAACTTTATCTTTTGATATTAAATTTTGATTCTTTCATTCTTATTAGGGGTGAGCATTGATTTCGGTTATATCCAGAATCGCAAGGAACCAGATCGATTTTCTGATACCGTCTCGGTTCTTGTTTCAAAATTAAGGAACTGATTTCTTCGGTCAAGTATCGATCCTAGTGTGGTGGGAACCGTAACTAAATTTTGGAACCGATTTTTGTATTATAAAATCAAATATTTTATTACTTAAATAATGTACATTCACCCCACATGAATCCCAAATTAAATCTATCATTTAGGATTCGAATTTGTGACCTCTTGCTTCCTTCGGGGATCACTACAAACTCAATATATTCTGAACTATTTTATTTTATGTATTAAACATTCAAGTATTGGACAAATGCAAATATTCAGTAAATATATTGTTGCTATTATTTTAAGTAGTATTCATTACTTAATATCAATTATCAATTATTATAGTCATTAGGGTCAGTACATAAAGTAAAGTATATTTATTGTAGTTTTTTTAAAAAAAAAATCACAAAATTTACTCTTATTTTATACTATGTGATTCTTAAGGATATGTCTTACTCATATTTTATATTTATTGAAAAAAAAATGGATGGCATGAGAAGCCTCACCAAACACAAATCATTCTCCTAGATGACTACGAATGCAAAATATATTCTCGGTCAATCCAACAATCCAAAAGACAAACCTTAAGATTTAATATATTTATTATTTGCTTTGGTTTCAGATTTTCGAATTGAACTTTATCTTTTGATATTAAATTTTGATTATTGCATTCTTACTATGGATGAGCATTGATTTCGATTTTATCCAGAATCGAAATAAACCATACCGATTTTCCGATACCGTCCTTTAGGATCGGTTCTGGTTTCAAAATTAAGAAACCAATTTTTTTGGTCTGGTTCCGGTTATAATATGGTGGGAATCAGAACTGAATTTTGGAACCGGTTTTTGTATTATATAATCAAATATTTTTTGTTAAATTTTTTTAAAATAAAGTCCAAGTCTCTTACTTAAATAATGTATATTCACCCTACCCAAATCTCAAATTAAACATATCATATAGGATTTGAACTTGTGACCTCTTGTTTCTTTCGGAGATCACTACAAATTCTCAAATAATGTATATTCACCCTACTCAAATCTCAAATTAAACGTATCATATATGATTTGATGTCACTCAATATGTTCTGAACTATTTTACTATATGTATTGACCATTTAAGTATTGGACACATGCAAATATTGCAGTAAATATATTGTTGCTACGATTTTGAGTAGTATTCATTACTTAATATCAATGATCAATTATTATAGTTGTTAGTTTCATGTGTGTTAGCAACTTTCATAACAAAACAAGTTCAATTGAGTTGTAATGAGTCTTAAAGACTCGGAGCAATTAGACAAGTATTTGGAGAACATCAGATTGAGATATTAGAGCGACCTTCACTCTTTTGGATATTCTAGAGGATGTAGAGCTCCAATTGACATGAATTCAATGTCATTGGAAATTAGATTCGAATACGATCGCATACATATAAAGAACGAATGATTTGGTCAAGTGACGAGAAAGTTACAAGTTTTTAAAATTACATCTCAAAACTAGTCCGCGATGTATGATTGTGTAATGTTCGTTGAAGCATTCTAACACCCGGAGGTAGAAATTTTACTTTTGAGCGACATTTGAACACCCGTGCGTAAGTGGGTTATTTTGAACGCTTTTTAAGACAGTTTACACAAGAAAAACCATACTTTTACCCTACCTATTTAAACAAACACATAGCCACTTTACTCAGGTGAATAAACATTATTTTGAGAGCCAATATATAGTTTGTTTCTTCCTTTTTGACAATCAACCTAGAAGACTTCATTGATTCCCTTGTCTTCTTTGTTTTTGTAAGATTTTTCTTTGGTAACCATCAACATAAAAACACAACTCTAACCTAATTTCCTAAGCATTCAGAGTTCTAAAGGAGGAAGATTGGTAGTCAAAGTTCTGACGTTGCAAATTCGCAGGGTTGATCAGAATTCACGCAGAGATTTCAGAAGTTATGAAGAAAACCTCTTGGTGTGGGCTCAAAAATTAGTATATAAAGTAATTAGTATATTTAATGTATATTTAATAATCATATACAATGAAAGCAACATTGTAAGTTCATTTGCCAAAAATTTTCAGTAGTCATTAGTATATAAAGTAATGTATATTTATATTATATTTAATCACAAATTGTACTTTTATTGTATTATATTTGATTATTAAGGATATGTCTTACTCCTATTTTATCTTTACTGGAAAAAAATGGATGGCATGATAAGCCTCCTCAAACACAAACCATTCTCCTAGATGACTACAAATGCAAAATACTTTCACGGTCAATCCAGCAATCCAAAAGACAAACCTTAAGATTCAATATATTTATTATTTGCTTTGGTTTCAGATTTTCGAAATGAACTTTATCTTTTGATATTAAATTTTAATTCTTTCATTCTTAATAGGTGTGAGCATCGATTCTGGTTCTATCTAGAACCGCAAGGAACCAGACTGATTTTTCAATACCGCATTTTAGGGTCGGTTCTGGTTTTAAAATTAAGGAACCGATTTTTTTGGTCCAGTTCTGATCCTAGTGTGGTAGGAACCGGAACTGAATTTTGGAACTGGTTTCCGTATTTAAGTCTGTTACTTAAATAATGTACATTCACCATACCCAAATCCCAAATTAAACATATCTTATAGGATTTGAACATGTGACATCTTGCTTCCTTCAAGGATCACTACAAAATCAATATGTTATATATGAACTCTTTTACTTCATTTACTAACCATTCAAGTATTGGACAACAACAAATATTGCAGTAAATATATTGTTGCTATAATTTTAAGTAGTATTCACTATTTAATATCAATTATCAATTATTGTAGTCATTATGGTTAGTCATTAGGTTCGCATTGTCAAGGCCCGATAGTTGAGTGTTATATCAAGTTAGTCAGTGTGGCCGTATTTTAACAAGATATGTAATTCATATGGTATTCAGCATGTTTCATGTATCAAGTTAGTTCATGTATTATTATATTTTAGTCATGCATGTTTATAGAAGTTATGAGGTTAGACGTGTATATATATCATGTGTCATACATGATTATATAAGCATGTTAGTATATATCTCTCGTATATTCAATTTCAAGACATGCATGCATTTCGAGGTAGTCATTTTAGCTACAAATCATGTCACGTCATGTATGAGTATGTTTTGAGCAATAAATATGTAATGATGCATATTTAAATTCAATTCATGAGATGATGCATGTTATGGTTTTGGCGCGGAAGCTCGCGGTTCGGGTGAAATCGTAATTTAATTTTTTTTTAAATTACCGAATAAATTATTCAATATCCAATATGAATAATTCATGTATATTTCACCTAAACATATTTATTTGATATCAAATAACGACATAAATAATTAAGAAACATCGCGAAACTTTTACGAAAATATTTTTCCGCAAAATGACATAAAACGCGTTTTTGACTGAACCGACCACCCAATGCATATGAGGACTGCCTAGGTCAGCCCCAACAGTACTAGGGCAGTTCATGGACTGCCCGAACAGTGACCAATTCATTATTTGGGCAGCCGACACCCGGTTGGCTCAAAAGTCACCCTGTAACACCGTTTTTCACCGTTTTCACATATTTTAACTCTGAAACAGTTTCCGGTAATTGTTCCAATACTCAAAACACATCCAATACATTTATATGATATAATTTTCATCAACATAAACCTAGTTTTCCAGATCTGATCCAGAAACCAAAAATATCAATATTTCATGCTTTAATCCAATTTTCTTAATATTAATCACATTAATCATAACACCAATCCAAGCCACCACCAATGAAGCACCCAAGAACAATTCTAGGCATTACAAGAGTGTTCATAACACTCTAGAATGGTAACATATCATCAAATGATCATATTAAACAAATATTACAATAATATCATTCAATTTTACTTCACACATGCATCAAGCCTTCAATTCCATCTTCCAAATCAAAAACACCCAAATTTTTAAGAAAAGAAGAAACCCTAGAATCTCTCTAGATGCCCAAGAACAAGAAACATGCTTTCTAAGCTTAGGGATATTGAGGATTACCTTTAATCTCTTAATTTCCTTAAGCTATTTCTTGATTTTCTTCACTTTTCCTTCTTGAATCATCAAGCTAATTTGGATAGCTATTCGGAAGATGGAGTTTCGGCCAAGCTAAGTCAAGAAGGAGAAAATAAAAAATTTCTCATTTTAAAATGCAATTGCTGACCTAGTGGAGGGCATTTTTGTCATTTTCGGAAAAAAAATAATTTGAACCAAAACAAATAAATAAATCATACCACATGTTACCACTTAATAATAAACATGTGTGATAACAATTATCACAAATGAAAATTATTTAATTAAATTAAATATAAAGTTAAAGTAGTAAAAAATCATATCTAACACTTTAACCTTAAATTTAATGTCATGTGTAACCAATAATAATTAAACATATATTCCATATGTATTTTATTTACATTAAATAAAATACATATAGAAGTGACATGTGTCAAAATCTCATTCGACAAATAATTAATATGTATCTAATCAAATTATGAATCAAATACAAATACACAATAATTACGATTGACCAAAAAAGCCATTATGCATGTATTTTCGTTTAACCGTTTAAACGATTCGAATTAACTTATTTAATCCGATGAAGTATTATGAATAATCTGTATTATTCATAAAGCGTTGTCCAAGTGCTCAACGAGTACACTTCATATTGTGTGACTCTATAAGTTTAGGTTTATCCGTCACGAAATCTAATTTTGTGTCCATAATTCACCCACTTATGAATTATGACGACCACATATAATCTCGCTAAACTATGCAAGTCAAGGTCATTGCATACGTATAATCCCTCTGTCACAGGCTATCCATATTATATCTGGGATATAGATAAGAACGTCAAATCTTTATGGTATAATATAGTCGACTTTCAAATTTACGATCTCTAAATAACACTCGGAACTCGTTTCCGAAGTTATACCACAGCCATGGATTTACTAGATCGCAAACACGTGTAGGAAACATATTCCCTGTACACATGACTGACAAATTATATCTTGATACGCACTGGATATCATGAGCATCTGTAAACACCCAACGAACAGGCGGATGTCTGATCTAAATAGATCGGTGACGTGACTGCCATCAAAGTGTGGAGGATAACTCATATATCCACTGTGGTATCACGAGTCGAATGACCACTATGCTCGCTCAACTCGAGAAGATTCATATTGACTTTGGTGTACCATCTATTAGGAAATCTTCAGTGAGTCGTTCAGTGTTTATCAAATAAACAACTACATGTCTATACGAGTCTCCCGAGACTCGTGGTTCATTGGGATAAACCATCGGACCAAGTCACGATATACGACATGTACTGGTCTCAGCGGATTTTGCTAACCGACCCGTGTTAGTAAATCTTGACCAATAACTTTATTTGAGGATATACAACTTATAGTGACGCTTCTCAATGTCAATTACAAATTACGTTGTAACTGCGCACTACATTGTAAATTCTAGGGTCTTTGTCTAATATACACGTATCACTAAATCAGATTTAGTTTCAATCTAATCATAATTAGATATCTAATTGTAATTAGATCGAATATGTATATAAAAAACAAGAGATGCTATCATTAAATAAGTAATATTATGGAAAAAAGAATTATTCATATTCATAAATCGGACATAAATACGATCCGGATTAATACTTCAAGCACCAACCCTAAGAATTTCTCCTAAATATCATCAATCGACGACTGACTGTATTGATTGGATTTAGCAATCAAATACGAGACGATGACCACACACGAAACAACATGAATTCAGAACAACTCATTGCTAAACATTTCTATCATCGCGCGTATAAATAAATCATTACTATATAATATTATTAAAATACACGGTATTATTAAACATATTTGGTGGTAGGGGTGGTTGAGGTTCCAGAATCACTGATTCTAGTTCCTCAAAAAGAGGAACCGGAACCGAACCATTAAATTACGGTTTCGGTTCCAAACCGTAACTTTTTAATAAAATTAAATATAAAATAAATTTGATTTAAATTAGTTTAAATTTGAAAAAATAAAAATAAATTTAGATAGTATTTGAGAATTAAAATAATATTAGAGAGTATTTGAGATATTGAGAAATATGAATTATAGAAAAAATTGAGAGAATATGATTGTAGATATAAAGATTGAGATTTGAGAAAATTATTGTTGAGAAAATAATGAATTAATGTGGGTATTTATAAATTAAAAAAATTAACTGTAGTGACCGTTGCCTTTTTTTAAAAAAAAAATTGTAGTTTCGATTCCATTTTTTTAATGAAATTAGAACCGAACCGGATATTTCCGATTCCCGAAAGCAGGAGAATCCACTTCAATAAAACAATAAAAATAATTATGAAAGAACTTTATGGTAGTCAGTAAATATAAGTAGATTGTGATGTAATCGCTTTGAACTGGCTCAATACTCTTTTAGTAATAGCTAGTGATATATATGTGAAACTTTCTATTCCACATAATAAGGATATAATGAATATAAAGTGTTTAAAAGAATTAACTCACCCAATATTTTAAAATTGGTGTTGGTAAAATTATGGAGAGTAATTGTTGGCAAAATTATGGAGGGAAATATAAATATTTTGAATGAAATATTTTAGAGTCAAGGATTGGTACTTGAGCACTTTAGGCTTGAAATTTAAATTCCAAAATTAATTAATTTTTTTAATTTTAATTAACAATTATTAATATAACAATTTTTGTTCAAATTTAAAACTTGTGTTGCTTGAGGTATTATAAATGCCTATTTCCTCTCCAACAAAAACACAACTTCATCCTCTCTTATATGTTCTGTTCTTAATAAAAAAATAACGAATATTTTAATGTGTTCGTGAGAGAATTTCCAGATTTTACTGTATAGAAATTTTGTTTGGCTTTATATATTTTGAAGAAATTTATCATTAACCAAGCAGCAACATAATGAGGGCATAATTTCTTTAAAGACGGTGAATACACGTTCTGATTATTATTTTTCTAACATACTCTAGATTTCAAAACTATATAATCAACAAAATATAGGGATTTTTCTTGCTTGTTGCACTCCATCACAAATGATCTCCTAAATTTGTGTGAGAAGAAATCATTCTATAAATCTCAATACCTAAAAGATTATCTCAACTAGTTGGACATATTTTGAGTCATTGCTTCGAATATGGGCCAATTTGGCTAAAAACAAAATCGTGACGAGGATGGATTGGGTCGTTTGATTGACAGACTGACATGCTTCCAAAACTGATAATATCTAGGGGTGGCAAAAAAAAATTGACTAATCGAATTCATTTCGAATCCTAAACAAATCGAATCAAAATATGTCGGATTTGAATTTGATTCTCTTACTAAACAAATTCTAATAACATGATTCGCATTTGATTCATTTCATAAATGAATCCTAAACGAATATTCATTTTGTCTTGACATGATTGAATGTCATAAATCACCATAATTTATTTATATTAATTCTTCATAAATATGTATATATAAAGTACACAATTAATGGATTTACTTAAAATGACCCATCAAAATTAGATAACTGGCAACAACTTCTTAAACTTAATTAAAAAATAACAAAACTAGCAAAAGAAAATCGATAAACGAATCCTAAACAAATAAACGAATCGGTAAGCTCATATTCATATTTGATTCGGTTATTAAACGAATTGAATTGAATTGATCCATATACTAAATGACTAAAAAAAAATTCAAATCCAAACAAATCAAATATAAATTTGAGCCATTACTAAACGAATCAAATAGAATGAATAAATAAATAAATCCTATCAAGCACAAGTGCGTGCACAACCATTGTCACAGCATACACAAACTGTTAGAATTAAATGCGTCTAAGACATCATTCAATCAATATGCACAAAAATCAACAGTAAATATTTTGACAACAATGAATTCCATTCACACTCTCAGAGTTATCACAGGCTCGAACTAGTTTATACATTCTTACACTTGATAATGCCTAAGGGAAGTTGCTGACTAAGTAGGATGAAGCCGCAATTACCCAAATAAGATCAGTAACAAACAATGATTAATACACTTGCAGTTGAAAGCATAAGTTCACGGGGCTTAAACAGCGAAACAAAACCATTCTAGATATATCCCATTCCTAGCCAAATTGGGAGTACTGCCACAACCAAAGCGCGTAAACTCACCAAACCTTTTTGCAAAATCGCAGGAGCTGCAGAATTTGATGAGGACTTGTTGGCAGCAATGGAAGCTGATGGTGGTGAAGGCAGAGGATGGACAAGAACAGAAACTTTCATGCCGTTGAAGCACTGACCATTGCCGCAAATGAAGTAGTACCTCTTGGTCTTGTTCAGAAGTATGAAATCTTTGCCACTGCTCCAATTGCCTAGGGCCCCTTCTGTTGTGCAGTTATCATACCCACTTTGATTCACCATAAACACATTGTATTGTGTCTTCTGGTACCTAAAAGCTGCCACAAGTATGAAACAAAAATCTCATAAGATTACAAGAATGTTGGCCTAACAACTAGATCTTGGGTATATTTAGGACTGTTATAATTCAACTCAGTGGCGGAGCCACTAACAAGTGAGCAGGGCAATTCGAAAATTTGTTAAATATGTCCTATAAATTAATGGAAATTTTAGTTTATTAATGAGATAATTTTGTTTCGCCCCTGCTAAAATGAAAAGTATCTACCATTTTTTGTGAAAATCAAATTTTGCCCCCATTAAATCAATATTCCGGCTAAGCTTCCGATTGAACTTAACTTAAAACACATCAACTAAAGTAATTAGTAAACACATTTTCACTTGCTATAGCTAATGTTTAACCAGCTTTGGATTAAAACCCCCAAACATATCCTTAATTCACTGCCTAAAAATCTAGGTTCATTCTTACAGTTGAAAACAAACAGGAAAAAGCAAGAGACTTTACTATTTCTTAAGAAAATTAAGAGTACCAAACAAATAAGTCTTGGATAAAATTTCCAACTTGAAGCTAATTAGAACAAAAAATTAGATAATTGTTACAAAGATCAAACATTTGATGCAATTTTCTCACATAAAATTCAAATGGGCAAATGGGTTTTGTGTCTTATGACAAAAACTAAAAATTCAGAACAGATCCAACAGAAATCATATAATAAAGTTGAGATTTTATGCACACATAAAGAGACCAACTTGCAGCACAAAACGTGAAGAAAAAAAAGAGAGTAAATGAGTAATAACGAGAGAGAGAGAGAGAGAGAGAGAGATTACAGATGAGGTCATTGACATAGAAGGTCTGGTTATTAGCCCAGGGAGTGTAGTTCATGCCTGGGTTCCAGCCTTTGTTGGCACCAACAATGTGGTCAGTGGCTGTGGTTGTGGGAGTGATAGTGAACAAGATTAGGCCAAAAATGCTGCAGAGGAATAGGTGGTGGTGATCAGCTGTGGCTGCTGAGCTGGACTTGGACATGGTTATGGTGGCTGGCTCAGTGGTTGCTTTGTGGCTGGTGGGATTTTAGCTGCCCTGTTTATAAAATTTGCGGGGGAGATAGCCGTTAGGGCATCTCCAATACGGATGGCAGTGGGCCGCGCTTGGATTGGACTTGTCTAAGCCTAAGCCCAGGCCTATTATTTTCTATAGGGGTATTCGCGGTGCGGTTCGGATTGGTTTTTTCGTTTTTCACTTCAAACCACGCGGGTTGGTGGTTTGAAAATTTAGAAACCGAACCGCAAATTTGATAAGGAAAATTGCAGCGGTTCGCGTTAGGCGGTTTGGATTATAAAATTTTTTTAAGAAATTTTTATGTGTTTTCACATAATAATTGAAGAGAAAAAATATCTAATTTCATTTATACATTGCATATTATCATATGATCATTAAATATCTTAAATTTCATAGTTAAAGAATAAGAAAAATATAAAATAATATCTAATTTGAATGTGGTTCGACGGTTTAGGCGGTTCAGGCCGCGGTTTGAGTCAAAATTTACAGTTTTTGGTGGTTCGAGACACGGTTGGATCAAAACCGACACTGATATGAAATTTACGGTTCGGCTCAAATTGACCTGAAATCATTTTTAATTTTTTTCAAACCGCGCGGTGCGGTGCGGTTCGGGTCAGGTTGCGGTTTGACCCGAAACCGTGATCACCCCTAATTTTCTACAAGTCTTTTTATAGTTTAGTCATTATCTAACGAGTTGGGCCGGACTAGACTCATCACGGGCATGGACTGGGCTAGGCTCAAGCCCAACCCATATTTTTAATTAAATTAAATAAATTCTATGGACTTTTATCGGTTTAAAATTTTCATAAATTTTTATCATTTTAAGTGAAATTACTTACAAACGCACTCAAACAATAATTTTTATAACTAAGAGGTGGTGAATTAGGTAATGACCAAATATGCGGAATTATAAATTCTTTTTCAATTTTATGCTACTAAGTTAGTAGTTTTACCAATTAACTTTAATGTGCAATTTTCTTGATCACAATATATTCTCAAATGCAAGTTACTAAATGATATGCAAATATAAAATATAACTTGCGATAAATAAGGAGTTAAGGGATAGAGAAATTTGACACCGTAGTTTATAGTGGTTCGACCAACAATACATATGTTCATTCCTCCAAGCTGCGCTTGAAACTTTTCACTATGCCAAAGTGATTCGATACTTTACACTGAGTTTTCCGTGACGCACTCACAACTAAGAGTTTTTCGTGATTCACCACAAATCAAGAGTTTTTATAGGTCAACACCAAGAATTTTCTAACTTAGTTCACTCTTTAACCTTTACACAAATTACTTTTTTGAGTATACTCACTCAACAATAGATTTTCCAACCAAGTGTTTGAGATAAAAAGAAGTTTACAATACAACTTGAATACTTACAAAAGATAAATAAGATTTAAGTGTGTGAGCTTTTAAATTGAAGCTTAAGTATAAACCTGACCCTTTATGGGCCTCCTAAAGATAAGCCTAAGACCAGCCCCTTGCAAAACGGGCCAGGCTCAAGCCCAATAGTCCAGGATGGGCCAGTCAAGGCTGGGATGGATTTGGGTTTTTTTCATCCATAATCTCCAACCCATGATTAAAAATATTATTAGGTAACGTTACCTAATAATATTTTTAAAAATTTGTTTTTTTTTTTTTTTTTTTTTTTTTTTTGCAATCATTGTTGTAATGTTTCTAAAAAGAAAATGATGAGCTGTTCTTGACTGGATATTGTTAGAAAGTTGCAGACATGTCTCATTCAATTATGGGACCTGATAATTTCAAATTTATAAACATTTTTTTTTTTACCTAGATTACTATCAAGGCTAAAAATTGAGTAATAAAACATATATAGGTCAGGGAAATTTCTTGCCAGAAAATTTTTCAATTTAAGATATGTAGATGTAATGATAGAAAAACATGGACTTTAAATTCATTATTTTTTTTTAATCTTTTATAATATTGAAATACTTGTTTTTTATCTTTCATTTTAATTTCAGATATTAATATTAATAGGGGTGAACATCGGTCGATTCGGTCGGTTAATCATTGATTTTTTAACCGAACCGAAATTATTTAGTTAAGTAAATGATCAACTGATTTAACCATATGATGACACATAACCATTAACCAACCTAACCATTATTTTTCGATCGATTTTGGTTAATTCAGTTATTAACCAGTCCATAATCTCCACAAATAACAATTCACATTAACACGTTAATACAAATTTAAATTCATCAAAAAGACAAACGGATATGTGTTTAACATCATAAGACAAATTTAAATTCATCAAAAAACAGTCCACAACTACACTCAATAGAGGAAGAGGGTAAACGTTTTAATTTTATTTTAATTAAAAATATATATAACGTCAAATTATGATTTATAATCGGTTAATTGGTTGGTTTGGTTATACAAATCTCATAACCATAACCGAACCGAAAAAGTTAAAAATCTTAACCGAAAAAATCGATTTAATCACAATAACCGAACCATTATACAAAAATTGATCGGAACAATTCGATTAATCGGTTAAAACCGATTAATACACACTACTAGATATTAATAACGTGCAGATCTCTATATAAGACAACTATGATTTTCGTAGTACTCAAATATGAAAGTATCTATATATGACATATGAGTGCTGTCCCCACACACATTTTTTATACGGATTATTATATATAAAATTAATAAAAATTTATGACGTGGCCGGCAGTGACCGAGCCCAATATCATTTTTACCATATTTATATTTTGAAGCTGCCATAAGGCATAACATAATATTATAATTTAAAAAATAATAATAATACTTTTAGTCATTACATATTTTTTTAAAAAAATTAGGACTTATGCATCAATCTATACATAATCTTTTATAATAAAATCAGTAAAGTTATTAGACTATAGTGACGTCTCAGAAAGAATTGTAGAGCTCCAGTCAAATATAATAATAGACTAATATAAAGAAATATATTTTTTTTAAATCGTTGGAAATCCTACTGTCAAACCATCTGTTCTGGACTTAAGCGGATCAGGTAAAATCTCCGGTTATCCCAAGCTCTTACAAGAAACACACCCCCTAAATTGGAACCCAAGATCTCAAATTGAGATCCTCGACCCCAAGGGACAATATAAAGAAACATTACTAAAGCGAAAATGAAAATAAAAGCAAGAACATAAAAACACCCAACACGTGATTGAAAAAGTTGTCATCATAAATGAGTGGATCCATAGATTTAAAAGATCTAGATAATTTAACAAAAAAAACACACAAACTGAAAGTAAAATAAAAACCAGATTGTTGTAGCTCATTGGTAACTCAGTGAGAAACATGGGTTAGGGAGGATCTTGAGTAAGATTTTCTCTTGTATAGGAATAGATTTCCGAACTGTGTCTCGATAGATAAAGAATAAAGAATTCTGACATGCGTCTCGATAGCTAGCAATAACATCTACCAATTATATGCCCACTCTAATCTATTGTAAACATGATTTGATTTCTGGTATAATTTTTAAATATCTAGAATGTTTTTTCACGTGGACTTCCTTTACTAGTTTCATCACATTCTTAGGTATGTGAAGGTCCACTTTTCCACATCACCGATAGGGTCTGGCCCGCACGGCTTTGTTCTCTAAGTTCAACATTGTAGCGTGATGGTATCACGCTACATACTCAACTCCTATATGACTCAAAGTTCATAGGTTCGAGTCGCGGACCTCATAGGGAGGCCTCCAACAACTAGGTCCAACAGAGCCCAACGAGGACAAAAAGTATCTCGCTATGCGAAGCAGAAATGTGCGTTCATGTTTGCAATGCATATATATATATAAATAGAAATTTGATTCAGCTGACCAGAATGAGAAATGCTATCTTTCATTTCAACTATGAGGTACAAATTAATTACTAAAAAAAATAGCATAATTTATAATTATTTCTTGTTGATGTCAATGTCCTAACATGTCTACAGCGGCATAAGTCTTCTGTACTTGAAGAAGCATACAAATGCACAAAATATGATGATTCCACAAATTCCAGTTAATATTAGGACCCATTTAAATGCATTAGGGTCATCAAATATTGGAACTGTAAAGTTCATGCCAAAGACCCCTGCTACAACCCCAAAAATGGCAACAACAAATGTCGCAGTCGTCAATAGCAACTCAAATTGAATCAGCTGGTTTCGGACATTATCCTACAAATAGGATGGGGAGAGGAAAAATAAACAAATAAATAAAATAAAATAAAATAATCAATGTTAAAACTGTATATGCTTCCTTCTGTACTTTAAAAAAATTATGTAAGCAGAAAAGTTGTACTAACATTTATGCATTCTATTTCTATCCGACCATCAAAAAATCAGCAGAAAAATTGATCTAAACTTCATATTTATGGAATGCCACTAGATTCTCGGAATAACTACGATCATCTTCAAAGTTATCAATATACATGCAACATAAAATACCACCCAGGCGAATTTTTTAATTTTTTGATGAATCATAATAGGAAAACGTAAACAATCGTAAAGACCATTCAAGTTTTAGAACAAGCATTGGTGAGAGAAAAAAAATTATTGTCAATGGAGAAGATACATACCAGCTGAATGTTAATGAAGTCCTCAGTGTCATCGATATACTCCTTCAACTGAGACAAGTCAACAAAATCAAAATGATAATTAAATTGTTTGCTATACTACTTGGTAATGGGGCATTCATATGATATGTGCAGTAGATACCGATGTCAACTTGTTTAAGGTGCTATCAATGACAACAAAATATGCTTCGAGCAACATCTCCAGCTCTTCAACGCTATCTGTAGTACTATCTGAACTCCTCACGCTCTCATGCCTGCTCCTGGCAATGCTCAAGCTTTTCTCGAGCTTCCGGGAATCAGGAGGTGAAGAAATTGGAGATACTGGAGCAGAAATAGACTGTATGTCATTCGATCTGTATCCCAACAAAGACTGATCACCACAAAATGATGCCTCCATCCGCCTTTTCTTCTCAGTGAGATACATTTCTGCCATATCTCCATCATCATCCATGAGCTGTTCTATCTCATCCCTAACCTGGATATTTACAATCAAAAGTGAGGGATGAAAGCTATGTTAAATAAGATTATCAGGCATATGGGAGAAAAAAACTAAAATGCATTTAGCAATACCTTCTGCACTCTTCGAGTTAGCGCCACAAGTCTGCTTTTCAATCGGCGCACACGTTCCAAGTTTAATGTGCTAATTTTTGACGTTAGTTCATCTAGTAATGGATATGCTTCAATTTCCAATTCTGCTGCCTTTGTAAAACTCCAAATTAAAAATGGGTCACTAACATGCAAAAGTAAGCGACTCTAAACCAGAAAGAATATGGAAGAACCAACTTTGACATATTAATATTACAAAAAGCAAATTAACAGAGAACAACAAGGAACTCTATGTCCTGCATTTTCGCTTCATGAATAAATAAAAGATTTTCAATTTTAGGAATCTGAATAGTTTACATGAATTCATGGTCACTCTTCCATCTAGAATCTTATTTCCACATCCACATAAAATCAATATTTAAATTTATCATGAGAAAAAATCTGTGATACAGAATTCGTGTTGTTAGTTTTCAGGAAAAAATGAAAATTCAGAACGTCCACAGAGGAAGTAACATGCAGTCCCTAAAATTTATTGTCTACCAACAAAGAATACAATAAAAATTTCCTCTACACAACTTCAATCAAATTACGGCTGGAAAGTACTCTGTGAAGGAAAATAAAAAAATAAAAACAGTTCTAGGCAAGTATATACACCTTTTCACAACAATCTGCCATAGCGCCAAAATATACCAAATCTTTTTCTTCAACTGTATTGTAAGATTTCAATACTACCCATTCTCATTAAAAAGGTTTTCAAAACTCAATAGCACAGTTCATGAAAGCAGCCTATTACTGAGAAAGGTCCCTTGCTAATCTAGTACCATTCTCTTTACCCCAAATATATAAGAACACGTTACACGTAGAGTTCCCTTTTACGCACCTGAGAATCAAGAAATGTACAAGCAGCTTCCAAAGCAACTTCAAGAGCCCTAAACTCAAATGGCAAATAATCAGGGGATGTGTTCCCAAATACATTGTCGAAATTCCTACTTAGTCTCCGGTTGGTCTCAGCACCCTCCGACTGCCAAACTTCATTAACTCCAGCTGTCGTCAACCGCCGTTGTAGCTCCACCACATACTGCAGCACATAGCTGTCAAGGGAATTCAAGAGTAGAACCTCCTCAGCAGTGATGATACACCGAATCTGCTCTAAATTTACAACAATAGCCTTCTCTCTACCAAGAATCGTTGAGGGGTACACAAACAAAGGATCCAACAGACGTAGATCACGGGCAGGTAAATCACAACGATGCATCACAGTGAACTTGTCAACCTCGATGATCTGGGAATTCCCAGATGCATCAACACGAATCCAAGATCGAAGGCCTTGCCCCCGCTTCTTCAACCCCAAAACATCCACACCTTGGAATGGTTGGCGTCCAGAAGCAGACGGCCGATAAGAAACATCTCTGAGGTTCATAGCAGATGCAGGTTTTGGCGGGAGCAAGCGTTCTTTTAGTTCCGCCATTGATTACAAACTCTAAATTCTAAAATACATGAAACAGAATAACAATTAAACAAAGTCATTTTCTTGTTCCTACTGCTGCTCCTAGAATAAGTATAATAACAATCTCAAAAATAAATAACATTCAAGAAGGCATCAAAAGAACTCAGTTCATGTCATTTAACAAGATAATGAACTATAAACAATAACTATAAGCACATATTAGGGCAATTACAAAGAAAATTAAGAAAAAAAAAAATTATCAAGTACCTCCACTGGAGAAATCGCTGATGGGTCTGTAAGATTATGCAAAATCCTGCAGAAGAAAAAGATTTTTTTGTAAGATAATGAACTATAAACAATAACTATAAGCACAAATTAGGGCAATTACAAAGAAAATTAAGAAAAAAAATTTACCAAGTACCTCCACTGGAGAAATCGCTGATGGGTCTGTAAGATTATGCAAAATCCTGCAGGAAAAAAATGATTTATTTTTTGTATTGATTTATCATTTCGGGTCGTATGTAGCCGGGTCAAATCAGACCCGAATTAACTCCACTACTACATTTTTTTTAATTATATTCTAGAAGAAGAGACCTGTCAATTTTCTACCCATGATAAAATAAAACAAATTTATTGATCAACCATGTTTGATAAAAAAAAATGACATTTTGTTTGTGAGTGAGTAGACTGTTATATAATTCATTATATATTAGTTTAGTGTCAAAATAGTATTATTTAATTCCCCAAAAGTTTATCCGAGTGATTTTTAAGTAATTTATTTAGTTTGTTATTTGGGTTCAAATATTAGGATTAGGGATGGTAATGATCGTATATTCGATCATTTTTTCCAAAATCGAAAATCATATCTAATATCTGATACATATCCATAACCCAAAAGATACACAGATAGTATTTATATCCGAAATCAACCAAATATTTAGATATCAGATATCAACCATATTACTATCTATATAATATATCGAGAGAGATAAGAGAAAAATATATAATTGACATACTCCTTATACATATCTATAATCGAAAAAAATTTACGGTTGGTATTATGGATGGAGCAGGATTTTAAATTATTGAATATTGAATTATACAAAATACTGATCGTAATGGACAAACAATAAACTTGATAGGCTATTTACATAAAATCTATAAATTTAAGGGGCCAATAGTAAAATGATCATGGATATCTATATAATTTCAATTTAGTGCTTTATTATTATTATTTTGTTAAAAATAAGGATATTTTGTTAGAGTGTAACTTCCACGCTAACCGCAAAATCTTAAGTAGATTTCTTTTCAACTTTCTCACTCAAAAAAATTATAATTTTATCTAATATATAATTCAAAAGTATACACATTTGAGCAGAAACATGATGTGGATATTATTGAAGTGGAAACTTTGTGCATCTAAATCTCTTCATATTGTTCAACTTATACTTGGTTTAATCAGTACTCATACAAAGTTGTTTTATCTTATTTCTAATTGTTTTAGCAAAATTTGCATTATATTGTTAATCTTTGAGAAGTGTTCTGATTTTATGAAAAGTATTATTCAAATAAAAAAAAAATCTAAATTATCGAGTTTAAGATGGTAATGATAGTAAGGCAACACAAAGATAGGATTGTTGTCCACAATGGGCGTGATTTGATGATGTATGATTCAAGATCTTATCTTGGAGTCATGAGTTTGAATCCAGAGAGTGCGTTTATTGTAAGAGCGTGGGACAGCAGGAGATTTTACCTGTTTCGCTTAAGTCCGGAAGGGGTGGTTCGACGGGGGATTTCCAACGATTCCAAAAAAAAAAAAAGATTGTTAATTTGAAATACATTAAAATTAATAAAAATGGGCAAAATATGCATCGTATATGATTAGCCCAATACATTTTTGGAATCAAAAGCCATTACCTAAACAAACTTACATAATATGTACACAAAAATAATGTGGTATTTTTTTTTTTTTTGGTTTCTCCATATTTTCTATATACACCAATCACAAAAGAATTTGGTTGAAAAATGTGGATTCTTTCAAGAGGCCTCCCCAAACTTTTACTTAATTACAAAATTTCCATATGCAAGATTAATATGTGAGGAGTAGTCTCTAATTCCAGCACCTTCCGATCTCATCCACTCTTCCCATAAGTAAGTCCCAATCCTCACCGTTGATTCCCCTCACAAGTGATTCTTGGGTAAATGCTGTCTCTTTCAATCATTTTTAAATAAGTCTCTCCTTGGCTAATTTCATAAACAACTTTTGAAAATTCAGCTATTGCTTTATTTATTTCATCTATACTTAGATGAGCTTCTTCAAGGTTGATTTGTTTATTAATTTACTTACAAGTGTAGCTTAAAATTTTTATTTCAATTTGAGTCGATGTTCATTCATCACCACGTTGGGTTGCTGAACTCTGAATGGTTTAAACTTCCGTGGGAGTTTTACTAGATGACTACATAAGATCTTAAGAGTAATAATATATAAAGTTTGTCCATATTGAGAAAAATATTGTATGAAATCATTACCAAGAAGTATATCTAGGTTATCATAAGCGTAAACACGCTTGATTGATATAATTTTATTACCCAATAAAATTGGTAAATTATTATCATATTTTGTTATACTGGAATTTCCAATGATTCAGGATTATCAGAGGCTTTATTATCACGTCACGTGGGTCATACGTGGCACACATGCATTCACTCGTGATTTCTACCCCTCATTTACATTTTTTCTTGTTACTATCAATTAATTAAAATTTTTAAATTTTTTAATACTTCAAAATGAAAAACAAATTAAGAATGTCATTGTTTTTTATTTTTTTGGATTGAAATTTAAAAATTTAGTTATAAATGTATGTATTTAGAATTAAAAATTAATTTATACTATTAAATATATATATATATATATATATATTATATATATATATATATTTACCTATAAAAATCGAGGTCGAGTTTTTTTTGCCTAAGCCCGGCCCGGAAATTAAATTTTTTCCCTTGAGCCGGACTCGGACTTTTCTGTCACCCCTACCAAGGATAGTGGCCTAATGGTTTTGAAGTATCACTATTTAACTTGTCACCTAAGTTTGAATCTAAGAATGTAATGGGATAAAAATTAAATTTGGACTTTGCCCACCCTTAAATTTTAATAAATATAAATAAATTATTGTACAGCTTCATAATGTCTAAGAAATTATTTAAATAGATATTAGTAATAGTGATGTTATAATATTTAAATTATTTTTATATTACATTATCATCATTACTAATAATTATTTGTCTATTAAAATATCATTTTAAGAATATTAATTGATGTGTATTTTGGAATTATAATATTGTTGGTTATATGGCTCACCGTAAAATATGTGCAATTTAAAATA
The DNA here is from genome assembly GCA_019454045.1 of Zanthoxylum bungeanum. NCBI lineage: Eukaryota > Viridiplantae > Streptophyta > Magnoliopsida > Sapindales > Rutaceae > Zanthoxylum > Zanthoxylum bungeanum. Next base: position 125,392 of record SKCR01000053.1, read on the forward strand.
TATATTAAAAATTTTAACAATTCCCTAAATTGAATTGGTGGACGCCTCTTCACTTTATTTTCAAGGTTGCCAAATAATAAAAAATTATCAATAAAAAACTTCTTTGTTTGATAAAAGTAAAGTTAAACTTGATGAAATTATCACTTTAATTTCAAAGTTGCGATTTGGAAATTTAACTAGTATGAGGTAGGGATTGTACTGATTTATCAATCTTGATGAAAAATCGTAGTATCAATTTTTAAATCAAAACGAAAAATTATTTTGAATTTTTAATCAAATAATTCGAGATAATTTAGACCCAAAAAAAAAAATCGAGATTTAAGGTGACTTTTTTTTATCCAGAATCCGAGAAATTTTTCATTCGGAACGAAAAATCTTCCCAAATGTAATACTGTTTAATACGGGATCCCAAATCAGAATATTCTGTCATCCAATGCATTAGTGAAGATATGTATAGAATTATGGATTAATAACGACTTGATTCATAGAAGCAAAAAAAAAGACCAAGTCGGTAAGATTAGTGTAAAGTTAGATGTTCTACAAACGAAACTTGATATAAAAGGAAACAAACCAAAACCAAAACCAAAATTATGAACTGAAAGGAATGTATTCTCTCGGAAGTGATTTCAATTCTGAAAACCACCAGAATAAAAGTAGAAACATGTACAGCAATCCTTTAAAGATGATCTATTCGATTAAAACGAAAAAGCTTTGAATATTTACAATCACATCACGAGAATCGTTTTCAGATTTGTAGAAAATCAGTGTAAAGGGTGGTACGGCTACTTTGATTCAGTCTCTGCTGAGCCTCTTTCTGACTCAGATTGTTGGTTGGACGACGGTGGCTGATCAGCCGCCGAACCACCAGAATTAGAAGGTTTTTTAAGCTGGACCAAGATCATGGTCATGTTGTCGCATCCTTCACCACCAACCGATGGAGCCAAACACCGATCAAATACTCTCTCGCAAATGACAGAAAGTTTTGTTTCCTGTACAGGATCAAGTGACCTCTGTTACGTCTATGTAAATATATCCACAATATTTCACAGGACGCCTGATCTTAAAACACTTACATTGCTTAGCTGATCCCGAACAAAATCGACAAGTTCTTGACTTGAAAGGCAATCCCTAAAACACAAGGTGAAGATAAATCAAATTAGCCAAGCCAAACCAAACTAAACAGGAGTTTTTTCTCACTAGGTGACGTCGGTTATATGCATCCTTGATGCCATTACTCTCTATTCTGAATCACTGTCTTGTTAAGCTTATTAAAATATAAGTCTCTTTATGGTTTGTGTAATTGAATCTTCCCCGACCTCACTTGAGGTATGGCCACACTGTGCTCTCCTTTTCTCACCAGACGATTAATTACGTTTCAAGTGTCTGTTAGGAAATAAATCACACCAAATTACAGCTTTCAACAGTCGGGGAATCTTAAAACACTTGCATGCAGGCCTAGTATCATTAAAGTTAAAATACGAAATACATAAAATGCAAAAAGTCGTAGGCTAGTAATATATAGTATATACTAACAAATAAAAGTTGCTGCAGATAATAATTTCTCACAAAGTTCGGGTACAATGCTATTTGGAATTTCAGGAAATAAATACTAAATCTAATGCAGCCATAAATGTCAAGGTAAATAGATTTTTACTAGTAACTGTTTATCTGTAATTTGAAGTAAAAAGTCACTTACCAAATCCCATCACAAGCTAGAACAAGAAATTCGTCGTCATCACAAAGTTCAATCTAATTCAAGACAAATAAGAAAAAGTAAGAACAGTGCAATGTAAGTATAATATGGCCATTAAACAGTTACTTATCCTAGTATCCAAACGGTAATAACAAATAAGTGAAATATGTACCATATGTCTGAAAATACATGCAAAAAATGAAATAAAATTAAATGAACCCTCAGTTGCCACTTTGAAATTCCACAAACAGTAGCTGAAATAATGCAGATGTGCTGATGCAACATACAGTATTTATATCTGGATTGGCAGTGACAATCTGTTTTTCAGCAGGTAAATTTTTGTTCAGCTTGAACTCCACATCTCCTGCCACCAACACGAAGTCATTCGAACAAGAAGCAATTGAAATTAAGGATGAAAAAATCTTTATCATTTCCCTTTCTAGGGGGACTAACACTTGAAGAAATATAATTACCAATAGCCCTTGCCAAGTTTAAACTTCCATTAACACGTCCGACTTGTATAAAACCACCAGCTTTGAGGATTCTATCTTTCTCAATCTCAAGGTCAGGCTTGTGATCTTTAGACATATTAAGTGCCTGTACAAAACGATTTCAATAAAACACTGCACATGTAGGACTTGCTAAATATATCAAATTGGTGTCATGGCACAGAATACAGACTAAGATTTGACCATATGTTCAGAAATTAGTACGCAGGGAGGGGTGCCAGCGAAATCATAGGGAAAGAAGTATATGGAATATAGAAAATTACCTCATATGCAAACAAATTATGGAACAATATAATACAAGTATACAACTAACGCGTTTCAGCACATTCATCTAGCATTTATCCAATACCCTTCATGGATTCCTTTCAAATGATGTTTCATGTCACATGCACTTCTTCACATATCAAAAGCGTTTCCTAGTGGGTTAAATCTTGACTACAAGTTAACGAGTAAAATCATGGGCGCAAATGGCCACCAAGAAGTGTTATTATTGATCCATCTCATATTGTGTTGTTTAATTAAACAAACAAGATACTTAAACAGAAGAGAACTGGAAAATAATCCATTGTACACAACTGGCTTTAAATTAAAAAGGTTAAAAATGTTCATAGCAGCAAAGCACAAAAGACAGAAAAAAGTACCTGGCCCTTCCTTGATAACACACAACGAGAATCACCAGCATTTGCGACAACAAGCTGCTTATTTCGAATCATTGCAACGCAAGCTGTGCTTCCAGAATTTGGTCCATCAAAATCTGAGTGAGGACCCTAGTTTGTATTTCAAAAGTTCATCATGTCATTAAAATAATGATCGCGTTCTAAGCCTAAATTAGCAAATGAACTAGACGACAAATGAGACAAACCATATTAACCATTGCGAAAAAGAAAAGAATAACCCTCAGTGCCAGAGAATTTAAAAGATTGCTAGGAAACAAGGTCCAAAATACCTGAAAACGTTCATTCACTATGAAATTTGAAAGTCACGTGAAGAAAAAAGAATCTCAGTTTAATAATCCTCGTGACACTCTCCCATACATCTATCTTGTACGGAGACTGAATTTTGGATTTTCAAACACAATATTCTTAATACAACCAATAAGCTTAATAAATTCTTTTGCTTATGTTTCTTAAGTTTCACCTTCCATCTAAAAATATGAATGCATGGTCAATGTCTCAAATATTCAAATATGATAGTTGACAATTTCAACATTAGGAATTTGCATCAGAAAGGCATTTTTCCAAAAAAGACCATAAAAGAAGTCACTCGTGTAATAATAGGTCTGGCTCCCTTTAGGTTTTCTGCTAGACTCTTCTAAATGTTTGATACAAGATACCAAAATTCACAACAATGCAGTATTCTGACCTTCAATTTACTTTTAATATAAAAAAATTCCTTGTTTGAGTGATGGATACATAAAGAACCATGGACATAATACATTTGGCGACAGCAAAGGTTGCCTCTTTAATTTCAAATTCAATTCAATTCAAATTTGTGAAAGCCAAATTGAGAAATGGCGACTAATCCAATAAAAAGGCTCAACTTAAAGTCCTCGCCGCCGCTTCCACTCCCAGGACTCATTCCCTCTCTCCTTCCTCCAACTTCCTGTACTTTCTAGAGTTTTCAGAACACAAAGATGAAAGTAGCATGCACTCAATATCCATAGATTTTACCAAACATGGCATATATAAACTTGACGTGGTTTCCAACAAATCCAATAGTAAAAAATTAATAAGAATGGTAGCTGCAATTCAAAACCAGGATCTGTAGCCTGTGTCAAATTTAACATACTGACAAGGGCATTAATGCTCACAACCATGGAGAATTTCAACAAAACTTCAACACAAAAAAGCCATGTTGCTTGTACTGCATCAATTTTTTTTTTTAAAAAAAAAAGGTTGTGCATAGCAATCAACAGGTGAAAAGGCAAAAATACCATTTACTCCTATATACATTCAAAAGTCTGTTGATAAGATACCTCCTCAGAAGTCCACTCATCAGAATGATCTTTGACTTCACCACTCTTAGGAGACCACATAAACCCTTCAATCATGCCTGAAAACTTGTCCATTTTGTCTCCCAATATAGCTAATTCTCTCCACCCCCTCTGTCCACGCATCATATCATCCATTCTGCACCAACAATATTACACTAGCAGTAAGCATTAGAAGAATAGAACAAAAGTTTTGACATAAAAAAAAAATAACAAAAAGGTAATTTCCATTTTCAATACATTCACAAATTTCATCTTAAATGAAAACTTCCTGCTTATATCAGCTTCGTTACTTTTCTGAAAAAAGTCAAAAACACTTTAGAAATTGAAGCCAGCAATGGCCAAAGTCAGTACCGATAAATTAAATGCACAACAACAGTGATGCAGAATGCAGCATTGTTATAGGACTGATCAGAACCAGTAAAATATTTCCACTTTTCAAGCTAATTGACACAAGAAAAATTTCCAGCAAACAAATTGGAGTCTGAACAATCAAAGATCAATCTTAGGGCTCAAAGAGTTGCAAAAACTTTAACATCTAGAATGTCATACCATAAGCTGAAAAAAAACTCTTGCAATGACCTGAGAGAAAAATATGGCAATAATTGTTGATTCTAAATCCATGCAGTTTCAGAGTCCCTATTCTAGATGGAACAAAGGACTTAGTGGTAAAAGAAAAGCAGCTGCCTCTTGGGGTTATGATTATAGCAGGCATCTGCCCACAATGCCAAGTGTGAAAGTTCTAGAGCATCTTAATAAAGTCACCTGAGAAAAGCTTTCTGTGCAGAAGTTCCTAAATCTCCAGCCGAATACGCTTCATGCTTGAGCACCTGCTGGTGAAGATACTTGGCACAAAACTTAGCCACCGTTGTACCTACATATCAATGGATTTTGTTAAGAAATTGAGAGGAGCAAAAAAAAATTTAAAAACAGCACCCCAGATAAAGTTCATAGAACTATAGAAGATCCTTACCAAGATAAATTGTGTAATTTTCTACCAGTGTACTTACAGCTACTGAACAAATATTTCAATAAGTTATAAACATTTAATGTATTGAGCGTTAATTAACCAAAAAATGTTGGGGAACTCAAATCAGTATTAACAAGTGAAATATCCTATAGTTGTGTTGTATCTGTGAAGGAGTAAGGTCTTCAATGTAACACTTCAAAATATCTTAAATTTGAAGGACACGATATTATATCAAAGAGAAACTACAAAGTAATGTGATATAGCAATCTCACTCACTACAGCAAAGCACATTTTAACTCCGGCAGACCAAAAAGTGCTAATATTAATATTATGGGAGCTTAAAAGCTGTTAAATGGTGCAGTTGATGATACCTAGAGTTGCATTGTTCTAATGACAAAGTTCACAAATACCGTCACAGTGTGATAAAAGTAAAAGCTGAAGAAAACTTCAGACATAAATCGAAACAAATCAAGCCACCATTGTAACTTCCAACATGACAGCATGTTTCATCAAATAGGGGAGAAAAACATATTGGAACTTGTTAATTCATTGATAAAAGCAACACATATGGAATTCATTAATTAAATACCCTCTTTGCGACTAAAGCATAGGATTCATAGAATTTAAATTATGCTAAATATATGGCTAGTGTTTTATGAATATAGACATTGCTTCACAACCAACCAAACCACATTTACACCTTATCTAATTGTAAATTCTTGAAGGAGGAATTGAAGCTCAATGTAACAAAGAAGACAAAGGCTTTTACATCTACATCCACTGTGACCATTCAAATTATTTGTTAATCAAGAAGTAATTAGGTTCGTATTAGAAGAGATAAACAAAGTTCCAAAGATGAGTAACTCAAAATACCACAAACAACTGCAAGAAATTTTTAGAAGATAATAAGAAATATTTGAAAAATAAAATACTAATTCCAAAATTACAGAACCCATACTTACCACCATGGCCATCATAAACACCAAAGAAAGAGGTAGAACTGTCCAAATCTGGATAAGCTGCATGCTATAGAATAACTGACATAATTTTAGCATGTGCAAGCAAAGTTACCTTGATTTACGCAAAATTATGAAGCTAAGTTAACTAATTGGTCCCACAATAAGACAGTGACAGTATCTATGATCTTAATAGCACAGATGCATTTAAGAAACCATATCCTTGTCAAACCCCATGCAAGGCACAATAGTCTCCCAACAAACCCGGGCATAAAAGGAACAAATTTTCTTTCTTTCAGTCTAAGTTATACATGAAAAACACATGCGAAGTTGAGAACTACTAAAAGTATCAACAAAATAATCTTATATTGACAGAAATATTTCAACGTAATGCAACTAAGGGCAAAGGGCCCAAGAGAATAATTAATTCCAAATTATAGAATATTATACAAGCAAACCAACTCACTTGAAAATCTATCAAATGCTTCAATAATAATAAGTTCGCTTTTGTTTCATCAAATTCAAGTATAAAAGATATTGTTGAGCCATTAATTATACAAGCTTAAATTTTTAGGTCAAGTGGTAACTTAACATGGCAACAAAGCCATCTTAACCAAGTTGTCATGTGTACGAATCTCCTTATAATAATAATTAAAATTTAATAATTCTTGTTTAAGTTTGTTGTTATGTTTCGAGTTGTTTTATTTGATCCATAAGCCTTAAATGTAGAAAGCATTTAGAACTTAAATAATGTAATTGGCCCTTACCAATAAGCTTAAGTTTTTGGGACAAAGAGTAACTTAACAATTATAAAATTTTACCTAAATCAATTTGTCTAAACTCAAATTTATATACTTTCTCCTACCATGTCAATGACATAGCCGCCATGGACTATCATTTCTTTAATTTCACGGGTTTATTAAGTTTTAGTCGTAAGGATATTTTGATAATTATACTACTTTTCTAAATGGGATGCAGGTCCATTGAGTCTGTTTCATCTCTTAGCTGGATTATTGTTCACTGCTCACAAGTACTGCTCAACATCTTGGACTACATGCTTGCCTATTTCAGTGTACGTCTGACTATATTGTTACGCCATCATAACCATGACTAACTCTAAATAAAGAATCCCAGCTCCTCCACAACTCTTCTTTCTAGAAAAAGGGCCTTAATCTAAAGATGATCAAAGCAGTCGTACAATGCTGACGAGTTGGCTTAATTATATGTGGTAATATGCTATCTATCGTAACAGCGTGTAAACTTTTCACCAAATGTTATTGAAAATTTGTGTTTGATGATATGCTGCTAGAAATACAACGGTATTATGCATTACAATATATTCTGTAGCACAGAGCTTTAGTATATTCTTTAACCACCTATGCAAAGCTTTTAATGGTAGCACAGAGTCAACCAACATTTAATAATATACTTCTAAAGCTCCCATACATTTCTAAACCTTTAAGAGATTCCATGGAACATTCCAGTATATTTCCACTTTTGAACAAACAAACCAAAATTATACTACACAAATGAATTTTTAATTTTTAATGCTTTGCTTATGATTCATGAACAAAATCTAGATATAGAAACAGTACAACATTCTCACACTTTCAGCATGTAATCAAATCAAGGACTGCTAATATTTAAGTTAATACTAACAGTGCACAAGGCTACTCACAGCATCTTCCATGGTTCCACGCCACCCTTGCATAGACGACAATCCATATCGAAGACTCTCATTTTCACCATCCTCCGAGAACTTCTCGGTCTTGGGGGTGCTCAGATATACCCCCATTTTCTTTCTGAAACCACATCAATAAGAGAAATAAATAAATAATAAACACAAAACTCAATCATTCTTCTCATTAATTTCCACATATATTATTATTACCTTTTCCATTTTATGATTTTAATTTCCGATTCTAAATAAGTAAACAAATAAGGAATAATTGCATTCCTAATAAAGTTATTTCACAAAACCCTATCAGATCACTTGATTAACACAAGCCAAACGAAACAAAAACTAAATAAAATAAATATAATCGAACAAATGTGGCTGTAACACTCTGTTTGTTAGCCGAGAAAACAAAGGAGAAAATAAAGTAAGATCTAAGAGAGTCAAAACAGAGCATTCACTAGCTTTGACTTTTTTCGTAAAACAGTACTGAGTGTGCTTTCACTTTTTTCCCGATTTTCTCGCGTTTTCTCGGAAACCAAACAGATCGTGAGAGAGAGAACAAGTAATCTAAAGTCAATACGAAACCTTAAAAACTTGATAGTTGATAACGGTAGATCGAATTGAATGGAGTAAATAATCAAAATAAATAAAAAGATAAAAAAAAAATGCAGATAATTAAGAGAATAAATAATTTTAAATGAATAATGAAAGTTTTAAGTGACCGTACACTTGGAGCTGAAAATGGAGAGAGATCTGTAGAGTGTTGAAATTTTTTTATTATCTTCGTTTTGGGGGCTTGATTGATTGGTTTATCAAATTTGGCATGTTGTTTTTGAATGATACCAACTGGGGGTGTCACGTGCATTGCACGTGCTAGACTGTGAATGATTGCCTTTGCCTTTGCCTTTGCCTTTGGTTTTGGTTAAATTATTTTTGAAAATGAAAATGATGTTTTGGCAATGGTGTTTTCAAAAAATGAAAAGTATTGTATTGATTTGTTCATATCTAGAGGTGTGATTTTGTGGTATAAAGGTTAGAATTTATTTGTAAGTCATAGGTACTTCTTGTAAGAACCTGGGATAATCGGTGATTTTATCTCCTCCGCTTAAACCCGGGTCGGATGGTTTTGTGTCGAAGTTTCCAACATTTCCAAAAAATAAAAATAAATTCGTTCAGGTGAAAAAAAACTCGGGTGAGTTGATTTGATAACCTCTGTGAAGCTTACGATAGTTGATTTGATGACCTATGTGGAATTTACGAGAGTTGATTTGATAACCTATGTGGAGCTTAAAAGAACTTATTTAAGTAACGCTTGAGGTTCAATAGAGTTGATTCTCAAAATCCTTTGTTTCAGAAGATGAAATGTCTAATATATTTTTTTTCCCGACGAATTGATTGGATTGTTACAGGAGGAACGAATGGGGTACACTTAAAAAGAAATGATCTATTATCGAATTATCTTATTAGGAATAACGAGAGCATCTCTAATACCCAAAATTTTACATCCGAATCAAGTTTTTAAGAAACCATACAAGTTTTAGTAAAAATAGCTCTTCGAGTTGATTCGAGGAGTTCAAGGGAGCTAATTTAGAGTGTTCAATAGAGCTTGAGACATTTCACAGTATGTAATTTGGTATGATCAGTGGAGCTCGAGACATCTCAAGAGAGCTAATATGATGAAAGACAATTTCGGCTTTAAAATGAGAATAAATAAAAATAAACATAAATCTAAATTTTAAAGAACATATACAAATGACGTGGTTTGGTCATTGGCTTACATTAACGAGAGCATCATATCAAACAATCCATTATAAATTGCTACAAGATTTTCTTCACATAATCAACAAAACTCCACTAAATGTTTTTTTTTTAATCATTGGAAACTCTGCTATTAAATCATTTATTTCGAACTTAAGCGAAACAGATAAAACCTACGGCTTTGTTGTGAATAAACACACAATAATAGAGGATAATTTGAGAGAAAACTCTTCTTTTATATATCCACAAAAGAATTACAAAGCTTACAACACAAGCTTTACAAAAAACTCTCACCAATCACTCTCACTACTCTTTCACACATTTAGGGATACCTATTAATGATCCTCAGAGCTTCATTTTATAGTGCCCAAACGCGCGCGTGAACAGTGTCACACGTCTTGGACACTTTTTGCAGCTTGGTGACAACTTGCACCTTTCATCCATCAACTTTCGGCGCTTGTCATGCAAGCTCATGCCACTGGTTCAACAAATCTCCCCCTCGGTGAAGATTTCCCAAAATCTGAGCCGACCATTAATCATCCAAATCCGGATCCTCCAAAGGATCCTCCCCTGGCTGCATCTTTGTGACTGCCTACGTACCCTGAGTTGGGATCAAGCCAATCGTAGTTCTCTGTATCTCCCCACTCTGACTATGTGGAGAGTTTCGTCATCCCGGCTATGGCACGACAGATTTCAAGCTTCTCCTTCGGTAAAACCTTCGTGAACATATCGGCACCGTTGTCGTCGGTGTGAATTTTCCTGAGTTCTAACAGCCTTGAGCTCAGGACGTCCCGTATCCAGTGATACCTTACATCGATATGTTTTGACCTCGAATGAAAAGTGGAATTTTTACCGAGATAGATAGCGCTCTGGCTATCGCAGTACAAAATGTACTTCTCCTGCTTGAAACCCAATTCCTGGACGAATGTCTTCATCCACAACAATTCCTTGCAAGCTTCCGTCGCTGCAATGAATTCCGCCTCTGTTGTAGAAAGTGCAACACACCTCTGCAACCTCGACTGCCATGCCACAGCTCCTCCTGAGAGAGTAATCAGATACCCCGAAGTAGACTTTCGGGTATCCACATCTCCTGCCATATCTGAATCGGTGTAGCCCATCAACACTGGCTTGTCGCTGCTTCCAAAACATAACCTCATCTTGGAAGTGCCTCGAAGATACCGCATAATCCATTTGACAGCATTCCAGTGTTCCCGTCCTGGGTTTGACATAAACCGGCTGACCAATCCAACTGCGTGTGCTAAGTCTGGCCTCGTGCACACCATGGCATACATAAGACTTCCCACTGCTGAGGTGTATGGAACCTGTTTCATTTCCTCCTTCTCTGACTCAGTAGAGGGACTCTGTCTCGTACTCAATCTAAAGTGGGTAGCAAGAGGAGTGCTAACCGCTTTAGCCTTGTCCATCTGGAATCTCTGAAGTACCTTCTCGATGTACTCCTCCTGTGACAAGTATAATCTCCTGGCTTTCCGATCACGGCCGATCCTGATGCCAAGAATCTGTTTAGCTGGCCCCAAGTCTTTCATCTCAAAAGACTTACTCAGTTGCTGCTTCAAATTATCAATCCTCGATTGATTCCTGCCAACTATCAACATATCATCTACATATAACAGTAAGATGATAAAGTCATCGTCAGAAAACTTCTGAACGAAAACACAATGGTCTGAAGTGGTCTTCTTGTATCCCTGCTCCCCCATAACTGACTCAAACTTCACGTACACACTGTCTCGGTGCCTGTTTCAAACCGTATAGGCTTTTTCTGAGTCTGCACACAAGTCCTCTTTCCCGCTGACTCTGAAGCCTTCTGGTTGCTCCATATAAATTTCTTCTTCCAGATCCCCGTGAAGAAATGCGGTCTTGACATCCATCTGCTCAACTTCCAGGTCGAGGCTTGCTGCTAAGCTGAGTACCACTCTGATGGATGACATCTTCACAACTGGAGAGAAGATTTCATCGAAGTCAATGCCTTTCCTCTGATTGAATCCCTTGACAACTAGTCTGGCTTTGTACCGGGGTTGTGAAGTGTGCTCCTGTTGCTTCACCCTGTACACCCATTTGTTCTTCAAAGCCCGTTTGCCTCTTGGCAATTTCACCAACTCAAAAGTGTGATTGTCATGCAAAGATTTCATCTCATCTTGCATGGCTTCCTCCCACTTTTCTCTGTCCTCTGTTTCCACAGCCTCCTGGTAGCTCTCGGGTTCTCCCCCGTCAGTAAGCAGCACATACTCATATGCAGAGTATCTAGTTGAAGGTCGCTTGTCTCTGTCAGACCTTCTCTGTGGAACTGTTGGTGGAACTTCTGGTACTGGTGGTTGATCATGATCATCATCTCTGGGAGCTTCATCACCTGTACCCTCATGTCTGGGAACCTCATCTTCAACTCGTACTGGCACCGGTGTATGAGGTTCTGGATTCACATTTCTGTATTGCTGGGGCATTGTCTTCATCTCCTTTCTGATATCTTCTATGGTCTGGTCTTCAACAAAGACAACATCTCGGCTTCTGACGATCTTCTTCTCCACAGGATCATACAGTTTGTAGCCGAAATCATCCTGACCATAGCCAATAAAGACACACTGTCGCGTCTTTGCATCAAGCTTGGATCTCTCGTCCTTTGGGATGTGTACAAATGCTTTGCACCCAAAGACATGTAAGTGCTCGTATGACACTTCTTTACCTGTCCAAGCTTGGTTAGGAACATTACCTTTCAGTGCGACCGCTGGGGACATGTTCAAAACATGAACTGCTGTGATGAGTGCCTCCCCCCAAAATGTCTTCGGCAGCTTGGCTTGTGACAGCAAGCTTCTGATCCTCTCGCACAAGGTTCTGTTCATCCTCTCAGCTAGGCCATTCAGCTGAGGTGTCTTCGGAGGTGTCGTTTGATGTCTGATTCCTTGCATCTTGCAGTACTGATCAAACGGACCTCTGTATTCTCCACGTTATCTGTTCTGATGCACTTCAGTTTCTTGCCGGTTTCTCTCTCCACCAGAGCATGAAACTCCTTGAACACTCCAAGCACTTGATCTTTTCTCTTCAAGGTGTATGCCCAGATCTTCCTTGAATGATCATCAATAAATGTCACAAAATACAGTGACCCTCCGAGTGTTCGTATCTGCATCGGACCGCATACATCTGAATGTATGAGATCTAGTACCTCCGGTTTCCGTTGAGGCGGGGAGCTCTGGAAGGATACTCTGTTCTGCTTTCCAGCCATGCAGTGTTCACACTTCCGTAAGTGTGAGTTCTTCAATTCCGGAAGAACATTCCGCCTGCGTAGTATCTCCATCCCTGTTTGGCTCATGTGACCGAGCTTTTGTGCCATAGCTCGGCTGCCTCATTACTGTTGACTGTATTTATGCTACTATTTGAAAGCTTAGCATGCATCAAATACAAAGTTGAATCTTTCTTACCTCGTGCCACGACCATTGACCTTTAGTGAGCTTCCAGCATCCGTCACTAAAGGTGCTGCAGAAACCTTCATCATCCAGCTTGCCTGTTGAGATCAGGTTTACCGGATATCTGGGATGTGCTTGACTCCCTTCAACACTAGCCTTGTCCCGTTCTCTGTTTCAAGGCAGATGTCTCCAATACCGACGGCTTTGGACTGTCCGTCATTCCCCATCCTTACAGCACCGTAGTCCCCTGGTGTGTAAGATGAAAAGAAGTCTCTGCGAGATGTGGCGTGTATGGAGGCGCCACTATCTATCACCCAACTGGTCTCGTGGCTGGCAAGATTCACAACAGCTTCTTCATACATTATGCAAAATTCTTTGGAGGTTTTTCGGTGGTAGTAGCAACTCTTTCTTGATTAGAGTCACCATCTCTCCTGGACTGCTCGTTCTTCAGTTGTAGCAATCCCGCTTCATATGGCCTTTTTTTACAGTGATAGCACTCAATATCTCTGTTCTTGATTTACCTCGGTTCTTGTCTGATCTCCCTGGGCCTCGGCTTTTACTCCTCCCCCTTCTGGTGTTCTTCTCTGTCACTAGAGCTTCTGAGGTTGAGGTTGATGCTGACTCCTGCATTCTCGTCCTCTTTTCTTCCTCGAAGATCCTGGTCTTTGCCATCTCCATAGTGACTTTCCATCTGCGGCTGAATTGATCACCGTAGATCTGAACGTTTCCCAAGATTCTGGTAACGTATTAAGGAGTATTAAACCATTTACCTCATCTCCGAAGTCTATGCCCAATCCAGACAATTCCTTCATGGTTCCGAGGAAGTCGTTGATATGATCCGCCACAGCTGTACCCTCCTGGTATTTCAAACCCATCATCTTCTTGATGTAGTACAGCTTGTTGTTGCCAGTCTTTGCTCGGAAAAGCTCCTCCAGCTTTCCCCATAAGGTACGTGCATTTACATCTTCACTGACATGGTTGACGATACTATCGTCGATCCACTGACGAATAGTACTGCATGTTTTCTGGTGAAGATTAGCCCACTTTCCATCGGTCATTCCTTCTGGTTTCTCCTCCAGAAATACGGTCCATCATAGTCCTTCACATACAGAAGGTCTTTCATCCTTCCTCTCCATGTGAAATAGTTTGTACTGGTTAACAAAATCATTTTTCCGTTGCTCCCCTCCATCAAAAAAATTCTAAGCAGAATTTCAAAAAACGGACCTCACCGTTGCGTCCGGAATGGTCGAAAATGGTGGAAATGACACTTCGTTTGTCAAAATCCGACACAGGGACCAAATAGCAAATTCCAGAAATTACAGGGGTCAAAGTGCAATTTCGAAAGTTCAGGGGCCAAAGTGCAATTACGGAAAAGTTCAGGGACTAAATTGCAATTTACAAAAAGTTCAGGGACTAAATTGTAAATATCTGAAAGTATAGGGGCTAAACTGTAATTTTCAGAAAGTTCAGGGACCTATCTGAAATTTACCAGGCACCGCTGACGTGGCAGCTGACGTGGCAGCTGACGTGGCAGCTGACGTGTCGTGACGTGACAGCTGACTGGGCGCTGACTGTACGCTGACTGGGCGCTGACGTGCGCTGACTGGCTGCTGACTGTGCGCTGACGTGGCGCTGACTGGGCGCTGACGTGGTCGTCTTCGTTGGGTTGGCGCGTGCGGCGCGTGTCTGCGCGTGAGCGCGTGTGAAGCCGCTCTGACCGGCGCGTGCGGCGCGTGCGGCTTCGTCCGACCTCCGTTCGATCGCCGGAAAATATCACCGTGCTCGTCTCTCCGTGAAAAGTCCGATGATATGCTCAAAATCGATTTTCGACAACTTTCGTCGGAATCGACTTTCCGAACCGAAACTTCGTTTCTGAATTTCGGGATCCTCCGTGGAACCGTAGCTCTGATACCACTTGTTGTGAATAAACACACACAATAGAGGATTAATTTGAGACAAAACTCTTCTTTTATATATCCAAAAAGAATTACAAAGCTTACAACACAAGCTTTACAAAAAAACTCTCACCAATCACTCTCACTACTCTTTCCACATTTAGGGATACCTATAATGATCCTCAGAGCTTCAATTTATAGTGCCCAAAGACGCGTGAACAGTGTCACACGTCTTGGACCCGTTTTGCCAGCTTTGGTGACAACTTGCACCTTTCACCATCAACTTTCGTGCGCTGTGCATGCAAGCTCATGCACAACTGGTTTCAACACGGCTGTATCACGCTCTTATAATAAACGTAATCTCTGAATTCAAACTCATGACCTCAATGTGAGATCCTGAACCCACACCACCAAACCACGCCTCTTGAGGATCCCCAGTAAAAGTTGTTAAAGATGATTGATAAGAGAAAATGAGTTTAGCCGGACAAATCTGTCTCTAATTAGTAAAAGAGTCTTCCAAGAAAAAAAAATGAAGAAGAAGAATAGGAGATGATCCAAAAATCTTGAAAAGGAAAGGTGATTTCATATGTGCCTTGAGGTTAATATATATATAGTGGTGCTATTTAACTAGTATTTTTTAATCTTTATTCAAAAAAATTAAATAATTTTAATGCTAATAAAGCACTTTTGTTATGATCTAACACACTTCCAAAACCTAAATCTATAAAATATTTTTTGTTGTTTGTTGGATTAATGCTTAGTATAGTCTTTATAATATATTGGGGAATGAAATGAATAATAATGGCTCTCATGTAACGCAATTTATAATTGTTTTTGGGTAATTAACCCAATGGCTAGCCCACAAAAGGAGAAGGAAGCCCAAAATAGAAGCCTGATCCATTGCCGATCCGGTCAGCCCAAGTCAGATCAGTATAAATTTGACAATTATCCTTTGAGGTAAAATGAAAAAAATATATTAACTGTGTGGGACCCAGCTGCTGTGAGAGAGATGACATATATACCCGAAACATGATATACCACCTCGGTAAAATGAGGATCTCGGTTTACGATATACACTCTTACAGTTAGATCCTTAAATTGAAGATGAAGTTCGGACAGTGAATCTGCAAATGTGATATTTCCAGCCTAAAAACTCTCGATTTTTGGGATATTTACATTTGCGTCCGCAATCAAAACCTCATATCGGTAACCTATTCATATCCATTAAAATTCTCAGGGTCAGTTTCTGTATCCGCATTCATCCATCAATACTTGTATTCGTATCAGTCTGAAATATCAGAAAAATAAGAAATCTACAAAGAAATATATGATATACAATACTACTGGTTCATTTAATATATATTTATTCAACACAGTTTCGAATATCCATTTCAATACAATTATCATATATAATGCTACAATTAACAAAACATTAGCAATTAAATAAAATTTTGAATATCAATTTCAACACAAGTAAATTATACAATATTTTCTTTAGTTATTGAACGGATATTGGATATCCAATAGGACTGATATTGATATCTGTAACGTCCAATACTCATTACGGATACCTAATTTCATATATACAACATATATCAGATATTTTAATGGACATATATTTAAAATATCCATTCAAATTGCCATCACTACTAAAACCATAATTTTCCTTTTAGGTCACTGGGAGAAAATCACGACGATTTATCCATACTTGATTTGACGAAAATCCTAATTGGTTAGAATATTTCATAACACATGATACGGCTTATCTTGTAATAAGTAGATTGTCCCCAAAGGGTGTGGCTTGGTGGTGTAGGGTCCAGGATCTCACCTTAAGGTTCTGGGTTCGAATCCAGGGGGTGCACTTCTTGTAAGAGCCTGGGACAGCCGGTGGTTTTACCTGCGCCGCGGCCCAGAATTGGTGGTTTGGTGGTGGGGTTTCCATCGTTTCCAAAAAAAAAAAAAAAAAAAAAAAAGTGTAATCAGTAGATTTATTATTGATGAATATTGTAGTCATGGTGATATGTTAATATCTTATATGTTAGCTTATAGTCTCAGTACAATAGTCTTTACCAAACACATCATAAATTATTAAAAAAAGATAACATATGACTCAGTCTATGATGAGACTCATTCAGATCAAAGGATGCTACAACCTATTTAGGTTTAATAAAATCCCTGAATTTCTAAAAAAAATATGATCATTTAAGTCAAAATTTTATCTTTTAGTCCATATACACTTTTTAAATTATAATTTAACTCATATTTGAAATCCTAGCTCCGCTCGTGCGTTGGTAGTCAAATGTAGACCCGCCAATGGTTCGGTTTGTTCCGAACCGGAACCGAACCGAACGATTCCCGATTTCACAAGTGTGGAACCGAGAACCGAACCGGACGGTTCCGGTTCGAGATTACGGTTCCCCTTCCGGTTTTTTTTTTAAAAATTAATACTAAATTTTTAAAAATAAAAAAAATTCTATACCAAAACGACACTTTAATCGTAATGTTTTTTCAAACTATCACATATTTTATAGAATCTTTTTTATAAAATTCTTTTAACATATAATCATTTTTATAGCCAACTCTTGGCTAGTGCTTTCTTCATATAAGCGATGTGAGATATTTGTTACTTGGCTATTGTGTCCCACATCGCTTATATGAAGAAATCAATAACCAAGAGTTGGTTATAAAAATGATGTGGGTATTAATGTTTTAGTATTAATCTCATTATTATTTCTCTAAAAAATATTATTAAAATTTTAAAAAATACGATTTTAGGGTTCCAAGCCGTTGGGGGAACGAACCGCTGGAACCGTTCTAACGGTCCAATCGGTTCGGTTATGGTCAGAACCCTAACCAAACCGATTAATTACGGTTCCGATTTTGGAATCGGAACCGTCCGGTTCCAACCGGTTCGATTCCGATTCGGAACCGGAACCTTGGTGGGTCTAAATGTACCAGCTCAAATTTTACAAATATTGTTAACTTCACTATAATTATTACATTAGGTGTTACTACAACGTCATTAATCCACTATTATCTGGTAACTAAACCAAACTTGACCTATATGTAATGCCAAAATTTGACCAAATACTCGTGTTTCTTAATCGGATCCAACAACTATCATTATAACAAAGTAAATTGAACTTTTCCCAGTAAAAGAATTTTCTCGTCTAGAACAATAATAAACCGATGATATAGAGACTAAATCGGAATCAAACGAGAATAAAATCATCATTAAAATTTATCTAATTTTAATATTATTTTTTCTTTATTTGTTTAATCTATCAATTTAGTCTCGTCATTATTTTGTCAGAATGATAAATTTTCTATATATAACGTAAAGATAAACTCTCACCAACTCCGAGTGGGACCCACCACTATTCGTGGCAGGCGAATTTTCACGATTCTTCGGGTGCTGATTAGAGGTTGCCCGCCCGAATATTTGTTTATTTTACTTTCGTAAGCAATTGCGTCGGTACATGCTTCTGGTGAATAATAAATATATAAATAATCGGCATGCTTCTAGTAAATAATAAATAATTATATAATTCGGTGCTACTAATAAATAATAAATAAATAAATGTCATCGAGTGACGCAGTTCAACGATTTAAGTTGATGACATTATCTTTAATGTCTCAAATTTAAGTATTGGGTAGCATTGTTATAAGAATATGAGATAATACGGATTTATCAGGATTGTCCTAAGAATCCGAAGCAAAATGCCAAAATGATTCAGGAGATGGGTCATTACACCCGATATGGATAACGTGAGATTTTATTGATATTTAAAAAATAAGGTCATGCTAACTAGTGTCCTAAGGACACTCATTAAGGATCAATTTTTGTAAGTTTTCATATCACTTTTATGAGGAAAGTAAAAAATTGTCAAAAAATTAATTACTTTTTCAATTTTCCTATAAAAACTTTCCTAAAATGGATCATTAACAAGTGCCATAAGGGTACTCATTAACATTTCTCTAAAAAATAATAATAAATTAAAATTGGCGCCCCCGAGACAATACTTATCATCAATTGGGTTTAAGTTTTGAGAGCCAAGGAAAGGGGTAAAGCAAATCCTATATAGGTCAACATCTCACCAACTTCAACCAATTTCTCCTTTTGTTTTCCCACCCACATTATATATTATATATGTTGAGTGCGGATATCCGTATTAATTTTCGTACAGATATAAGATAAAATATTAATATTTTATTATATATAAAAATTTATATAATAAAATATTATTATTTTATTTATATCCGCATGAAAAATTCTTGCGAGCATCTGCATTAGAGATTTTGTATTTTTTTTATTTTTTATATATATACATACACGGATTTATAATAGTTAATAAATCATCGATTTTTCATGTATACTAGAATTTGCACGATTGCAATAGTGATATATGACGTTGGACTCTAATATTGTTCGTTATAAACTCATTAGATAGAATTCATTCTTAAAAATTAGTTTATAAAAAAAAGGGGATTCAAGATTAATGAAGCATAAACTAACCGAATACTTAATTATGTAAAAAATGGGCCATAACAACATTATATGCTTCAATTTTAAAATAAAATAAAACTCACATAGTTAATCATTTCTTTTTCATATTTAATATTTATTAAAGCTCAATGATGGAGTAACAGACAATCTTACAAATATAAAAATTATAGGTTGAATAAAAAAATTATAAAATTTATGTGGGTTCATATCCAACTAATAACTTCAACGATCAAAACAACGACAATGAGTGCAACCTACTAATTATTAATTAGTTGTAAAAATGGGTGTAATTTAGACAATAAATAATGAAATATATATATATATATATATATATATATACAACTTATTAGTATTTATCATCTTCAATCTTGAATATTTATTTGATGGAACATTAAAAAATATATTTGACTACAAATACGGAATAATTATCTGATACAACAGAGATATGGGTGACATCATATTATCGATTAATAAACATATACCATGTGTAGTGATATTAAATATAATAAATATTTATTTTATTTTATCATATGTGTCAGTATATTATTACATTGTTACATAAATAACATGATACCACTGTTATATTATAGATTTTTTCAGGAAAATGATCAAAATCAAACAATAAATAACTTTACATTTTATACTTATTTTAAAGGGAGATTTAAGTATATCCACCCTGTAGGGGTTTTTAGGGGCTGAATCCGGTAACGCAGCGGAAGCGGTGGAAAATCAGATTTTCCGATTTCAAAACTTTTTCTCGGATTAATTAAATAAACATATTTATTTAATATTCCAATAATCAAATTATGAAATAAAATTCAATAAATCATATTTAAGTGAATTTATTAAATTACCCTTACTTGATATTTTTGTCCATTTTAGTCCGAAATTGATCAAATCAATTTTGAATGATTCTAAATCATTTTTAAGATGAACTTAGCATGTTCAAAACATCAAAACACCAAAAGCAACCAAACCCCCAAATTTCTTCATCATGGCCGAATGCACCACATTGGTGCCATTTGGTGCACTTTGTCATTTCATGCTTCAAAACACATCAAGATGTAATCCAATCAACATGAAACTTTATATGCATCATATACACATCCAAATGCACAACATAAATGAAAAGTCCCAAATTTGATGAGGTCTTAAACCCTAATTTTCAAATTCTTCAAAATGAACAAATTAGACCAAATTGGTTAAATCAATTACTTTAATCATCATTCTTCCATCCAATCAAAGTCTCAACACAATGAAACAACTCAAGATCAAATCTAGGTCATCTTAGAGTGGATCAATAACTCTAGATTAGCAACAAAGGTTTCCAAAATCTTAAAAGAATGCTTACAACTACAATAGTCACAAACTTCCTTCATCACACATGCTCAACACTTCCAACCAAACTTCCACCATCAAAAACACAAAGAATAAAGAAAAGAATAACTTAAGAACATCATATGTTATAGCCTAGATCATAAGGAACATTTTCTTATCTAATAGCAAGTTGGAAAAACTTACTAAATCCAAGCTTTTCTTTTGTTTTTCCTTTTCTTCTTCACAAGCTTCTTTGTTTTTCTTTAATGGAGTTTCTTGTAAAGTGTATTAGGTTATTAATGAAATGAAAATGAAAACAATATATACTTGCTTCACTTTTAGCCTTGCCCGAATTTGTCAAGCCAAATACAAGAAAAATAATTTCAATTTCATTTCACCTTTAATTTGATCAACTTGATTAAATATCTAAAAACACTTTATTAGATATTTAAAACTTGGTCAACAAAGGCAACTAAGCCATTTAAATCAAATATCCTAAGTAAAGATATTTATATTTTAATTAATTTAATCATTTAACAATTAAATAATTAATTAATTAATCAAATACAAATATATTAATATATGTATAATATTTACATTAAATATCAAAACATATATTCATATAGGATATACTCAATCTCAATTTGACTATTAATTAATGTGTATTTAAATTAATCAAGTATTAAATGTAAATACACAATAATTAATCAAATGACTATCGGGTCCCTTTTGCACGTATTTTGCGTTTAACCTTTAAACGACTTTATAAATAATCAATATTATTTATTAGTGTTGCTCTAGTACTCTACGAGTATGTTTCATTATTGAGACTCTCTAGATTCAGGTATATCCGTCACGAAATCAAATTTCGTGTCCATAATTATCCACACATAAATTATGACGATAACAGATAATCTCGCTGAATCATACAGGTCGAGGTCATGGCAAATGTATAATTCCTCTGTCACAGGTATCCGGATAAATCCCAGAGATATAGATGTAAACGTCAAATCTCTATGGGGATTATCCAGTCGACTATTCTATTAGCAATCTCTAAAAGAATGTTTAGAACTAGCTTCTAAACTTTACCACGGGCCCATGGTTTTATCTGATTGCTAATACTATGGACTACCTATGCTCTGGTACACAGAACTGACGGATCCTATCTTGATACACATATGACACCCTGAGGATCTATCTACACCCAACGAACAGGCGGAGGTCTGATCTAAATAGATAAGTGACGTGACTGCCATCTAAGTGTAGAAGATGTCTCATGTGCCCACAATGACATCTCAAGTCTAAGAATCACAAGTGCTACTCAACCCGAGAAGATTCTTATTGACGTTGGTGTACCATCCATTAAGAATCTTCGGTGAGTCGTTCAGTGTTTATCCGCTATAAACACCCACACGTCTATAATAGTCTACAAGACTAATGGTTCATTGATAAACCATTGGAATCATATATTCCAGTATACGACATGTACCGGTCTCAACATGTTTACTTTACTGACCAAGTAGTGTAAACCTTGACCAGGAACTGTCTGAGAATGACAACGTCATGATACTACTCAATGTCAGTTGCGACGCTTTTGCAACAGTACCATGACTAATCATTCTAAGGTCATTACGTTTTTACCATATATAAAGATAGATTATATTATAGAAACTGCATATATTATTCATAATAATAATGTTTTACAGAAGTATTCAAAAGAAATACAATCGGGAATTGGCGCTCAGAGCACCAACCCCAACACACCCCACACAAACTTTAAATTAAACTTATACTCTAAAATTTGAACTCGTAACTTCTTACTTACAGTGGCATGCCAACATGTTACTTCATTGGGGCAAAATTTGATTTTTCATAAAAAATAGATATCATTCATTTTAATAGGAGCAAATACAAATTATGTTATTAACAAAATAAAATTTCATTAATTTTTAGGAAATATTTTAACAATATTTCTGATTGAGCAGTGACATATAAAAGGGTTTCGCCACTGCTTGCTTACACTACAAAAAATAAGCAAATTAGGAAATTCACATTTTATACTTAATTTATTATTTAGTAATAATTAAATTTTTGCAAGAAATAATTGATAACAATTAAGAATAACAATAGATCGAGAATATTAAACGGATTTAACATATTGAACTTTCGTAAATCGTATCCCCATTGTAATTTTTGCCATCCCGAACAGCATCATCAACAACAAAATCATGATCAAATATTTAAGTAATTTTCGCTAATTATAGCCCTATTATTTGTCCATAATTTTTCCAAATGAATAATATTAACACTTTTGGCAAATAATTAATTAATTACATTTTTACTTTTAGTTCCATCACAATATTAGTAGTAGTTGTGGTTGGGTAGGCCAATGAGATGATGAGGTGGCAGTATTTTTTTTTTTTTTTTTATTTTAAAGCCTCGTTAGGCCGGAGTAGGTGAATCAACTTTTTCTTATTTAGTCCTCACCCCCTTCAATTTATTCATTTCATTTCATTTCTCATTTCTCATTTCTTCTTGCATTCTTCAGGTAATCCTTCTTCTTCTTCACTATTTCATTTCATTTCATTTTCTTTAAAAATATTTCTAAAAAATTATAACACGACGACGTTTTATTCAAGAACGGAGATGAAAATCTTCTTTGATTTCTGAACTCCATAGAGTGGGGCCCACTTGCAGGAGGTTTTTTTTTTTTGGTCCTTTTAACATTGTACCATAAATTTTTGACATTTGCTCAGCTGATGTTGACACGTGTCTGGGATATTCTCGTTTTTGATCTGGTATTGAATTTTTTTTTGCAGACCGGATCAGACAGCCGACCGGGTTCGGTTTTTTTTTTTTTTAAAGCGAGGATTGGAATCTGGAGGGAGTGAGAGGAGGGCTATGATGATAATCAACGTGAAGGAGTCGACAATGGTGAGGCCGGCGGCGGAGACGCCGAGGGTGGCGTTGTGGAACGCGAACGTCGACCTGGTGGTGCCGCGGTTCCACACACCCAGCGTCTACTTCTACCGGCCGAACGGCGCCGGAAACTTCTTCGACGGTAAGGTTCTCAAGGATGCCCTGAGCAGGGCGCTGGTGTCGTTTTACCCCATGGCCGGGCGGTTGAAGCGAGACGACGACGGTCGTATCGAGATTGATTGTAACGCTGAGGGCGTTTTGTTTGTTGAGGCCGAAACGACGTCGTTGGTTGATGATTTTGGAGACTTTGCTCCCACTTTGGAACTTAAGCAGCTCATTCCAACCGTTGATTACTCCGGTGGAATATCTACGTATCCCCTCTTAGTCTTGCAGGTATGTTTTTTTTTCCTCCAATTCATTTTTATCTTACTTTTAAATATTCAAATTTTATATTGTTTTTTTTTTTTTTTTTTGTTTTTTGTTTTGGTTTAGCTCCTATAATAGTTTTTTCTGCTTAATTTTGAATGGCCAAAGGGTTGAAGGATCCTCTCCTAGTGGAATTATTATTCAATATCGAATTAAATGTAATACATAATTATAATTCTAAACCAATGAATAGAGACAAAATAATTATTTAATTAAATGAAAATTTTAATTTAAAATCACATTTTAATAGTGGTTCGGTAAATAATCATTCGGTAGATCTATCATTATCGTAAATTTATTGTGAGCACCAAAAGTATGACCTTTAATATTGAATCATGATAGCTGCCTCATTGCTAAGTACAAACTCAACTCAATATTGAATCATGATCCGATATGTGACATAAAAAAATAGATAGTTGAAATTGAGTTGTATTTCACATGCCACCACCACTACTAAAAAACACTCATTTATGACACTTTTTTTATGAAGAAAAAAGTGTGACATAATATGTCATAAATGGATGATAATTTTGTGTCATAAACATTAAATTTTTATATAAAAAATATATCATAAAAAATATGACATATATATGTCATATTTTATATTTTTCATTTTTCTAATAATTTATTGTAAAAGAATATGACAGAAAACTGTCATAAATTAAAACGACGTCATTTTATTTTATGACATAAATATGTCATAAAACTTATGACGTATTTATAATTCTAGCGATAATTAAAAAAATAACAACTTCAAATGGATTCGAGTTTGTAATCTTTGATTTGAAATACTAATTTTCAAACATAAAGCCACTAGATTAGCCTTGAACTATATGTGGAGTTTTGCAAATAATTTTATTTATAATAAAAAAATTACAAAAAAAAAAAAAACCTTCAAGGTAAAATTTCAAGTTCATCCTCTACCCTTTTCAGTCTCACGATTCCCTCTCAAACTCAAACTCAAGCCAAAATTCATTCTCTCGATTTTGCTTCCCTCTCTTCATGCCACGGTTGAAGCCAAAATAATGACCAAGAAGCTCACCAACACAAAGTCACTGTTGGAACTCGACATTGGCTCGTTCCTTAACTCACATCTCTCCTCCGATTCTTCATCTGACGACGACTTCAACTCAGTCCCTCATCGTACCCTTGACAAAATCCTCAACGACTTCGATTAACGGGGTTTGTTTATAATAATTATTACTTTAGTATTTAGATTAACGGGATTTGGTGTACTGAATATTATTTTAATATTTATGTTAATTTTAAGTTTCTTTAATTACTTTTTAATTATGTATTATTGATTAAAATGATTTATATTGATATTTAATCCTGTAAAAATAATTAAATAATGTTCCAGTAACAAAAATTATCATATTTTCCATCAAATATATAATTCCACTCAAATTTAAAATTTAAATTCATCGGAATTATGACATTAATACGCCATTATCACAAATTTAATTTTTGATGACATATATGTCATAAAATTAAAGATTTATGACATTTATGTGTCTTAAATTTATGACATTTATGTGAATGTTAAAAACCATTATAAATTTATGGCGCAAAAAAAACCGTTATAAAAAAATGACATGATTATTTATGACAGTTTGTTAACTGTCATTGTTGATGGTAATTTTTGGGCTTAAGTATGGCCAAGAGCTCGAGAAGGGCAGAGAGGAAATTTCACATTCAGAATGTTGTAGCCCGAAGAGATTGCTAGATACCTGATCCAGCAGGGTGGTCGGGCTCGGTCTCCAACATTCTACCGTCCCGAGGAATATGGCAATATTGGGACCATAGATTGAGGACGTTGGGTCCGACTCGATTACTTGGGCTCGGCAAAGCAGGACAAGTTTTACCCCGGTTGCCTGACCAGCTGAGAGAGCTCGGGACAATGTTGGTCAGGTCAGGTGTAGCATGGTAAGCTCGGCACGGGAGCTCGTCCTCCCCACAAGTTCAGATATAGCAGAGGTAACTTGATGATTCTCCTCTGACACACGCCATTATGTGAACAAGCATTTACAGGCTGGCATCATAATTGTAGCATGTGGCAGTATCCAAAAAGAATAATTTAATGAAATGTCAGATGACAGAAGCTACTTTCGGCAGAGTAGTTGGGGAAGAGAGCCCATTTGGCGCTGACAGATTCACGTGACTGACGTCACGAGGATATTGTAACAGTAGAATTTGCCCTAGTATATAAAGAGCTTGAGAATTCATTGTAAGGGGTTAGCAAAATTCATTCTTCACTTGTAATAGAGAGTAAAAGGTTAAAGGGTGAGGGTGAGCTTGTAAGAGGTCGGTCAGCCGAGTTTGAATGATAGGTAGGTCGGTCATACCCGATCACGTTATAAAATCTCTATTTCCCTTGTGCCTGTGGACGTATGTTGAATCCATTCCGCCGAACCACGTAAATTATTTGTCGATCTTTTTGTTTTTTCTCGTTTTCTACTAAGTTTGCTTTTGGTTCCCAACAAACCAAACAAATTCACAGTTGTGGGAAGATTATTCGAGGAGTGAACTTCCAGATTTGCCCCTGGAACGAAAATCAGCCGTCAACCGTCATAAAACAATATTTATGACGGTTTTAAACCGTCATAAAACAAGGTTTTTCTATTAGGAGAGAGAAAAATATGAGAGATCCTAATTCTAGTTTTTTTAGATTAAAAGCTTTGATATCTTTATTCTTGTGTTCGTTTTCTTTGATAGGTACAAATTTTGTTGTGCGAAATCATTAATAGACTTAAAGTCTGAAAACCTTATTTATTCAGCTTACTTTCTTTTGGATTGTGATGTCGATGATAGTAACTACTTTGGTTAGTTGCCATTTCATGGCACTTAATGGTTATTAATAGTATGTCGCAAGTATGTTGTGGCTTTGACAATTATATTGGTCTGGTCTGGTGTGGATCAAAAATAGAAAAAAGATTAGAATCACGAACCAAAAATAAAGGAATGAATCTTTTTGATTATTGGTGTTCGCGGTCTGGTTCGGGTTAGTTTTTTCGTTTTACACTTCAAATCGCACGGGTTGGCGGTTTGGGAAATTAGAAACCGAAACCGCAAATTTGATAAGGAAAACAGCGGCGGTTCGGGTCGGCGGTTTGAGCGGTTCGAATTGGCGGTTTGGATTAGAAAATTTTTAAAGAAAATTTTGTATGTTTTCACATAATAATTGAAGAGAAAAAATACATAATTTTAATTTATACATTGCATATTATCATTAAATATCTTAAATTTCATGTTTAAAGAAGAAGAAAATATAAAATAATGTCTAATTTGAACGCGAGTCGGCGGTTTAGGCGGTTCGGGTTGCGGTTTGGGTCAAAACCGCGCACCGACCCAAAATTTGCTATTCGGTTCTGGCTGACCCGAAATCATTTTCTATATTTTTCCAAACCACACGGTTCAGTTTGGGTCGGTTACGGTTTGAATCGAAACCGTGCACACCCCTACTTTTGATAATATGACATTTATAACAATTCTTTGCGTAAAGGCATGTCATATATGATATCCATTGCTAGGCTTGGTGGCTGGTGCTGTAGTCCATTTATATCACTTGTTCATATGATTCTTGTATTTGTTCCGCCCATCTATCAGATTCTTGTTGGAGGATTTTCACTTTTAAGTGTTAGGTGTCTTTTAAAGTTTAATAGCTTTCATAACTAATTTACTAAACATCAAATATGAAAGAAGTAAGGCTATTATACCCCATATGGATAGGACTTGCCCATAAAGGCTAGTGGTTAAAAATGTCACTTCATCTTGTGCAATTAATTAGAAACAAAGAAGTAAGGCAACTGCACAGTGGCGGACTCATAAATTTTTTTCAGGGGGCTTAAATTAATATGACTAAAATTTGTTCAACACATAATAAGTCTTAACAAAAGTAATAAATACTAAAATATTGAACTTCATTAAAATGATATTTTCAACACATCTATATTTGTTCTCGATAAGGGTGTTCACGAGTCGGGTCGGTTTTTTTTTTCCAAATTTTGTGAAAACCCGATCGAGTCGGGTCATGTCGGGTTGGGTTGGGTCGCGATTTGACCCGACCCTATGAATACCGCTAGTTCTCGACATGGTTTTATGTTTTGAAATCTATAATGTAAACTTCATGCTTGACAATGAATTAGGAGATTTAGAGATTATATGAATTTTTTAATTTATTTTATTGTAAATGATGTTTTTTAAATTTATTTGTAGTTTTAGTTTTAAATGGAAAAAGCAGAGAAATAAATAATAAAAATTGAACTATTTAAAGAATATTTCAAACCCAACGAATATAAATCCAACAGGGGCTTTATTAACAAAAATTCTAGGCACAGCAGGTGCGGAAGCCTCTGTCGGGCCTCGTATAGGTCCGCCTATGGTACTGCATATGGATAGGACTTGCCTAAAAAGGCTAGTGGTAGTTTACGTTTTAGTTTCTCGTTGAAATAGTATGGATCTTCCAAATTGATTACCCACATTCTTGGTCAAGGACTCCTCTTAATGAACCAGCCTTTTAGACAGTGATGATGTCTTTATTATAAGAAAGAGACATGCAACTGCACATGCAACTTATACTGCCTCTTGAGTCTTGATTGATTAGAGTTTGGTGATGGTTGGGAACCGTCAATATCGCTTGTGTAGGAACCAGCATAAATTTACTCCCATTAAATTGGAACCACCTTATTAAAGTTCTCTGTTAAATCTTAACCAACCAACCAACTTGGGTCACGCTAGCTTCAGTCACATAAAGTTACAATCTCTCTCTGTTAAACCATGCAAGTAGCAACATGAAAGAACCTCAAACAACTTTTATCTCACCAAGATATAAAAAACAACCTGTCATTTAACTATTATTTTTCTATAGATTAACACATCATCAAGACGATACATTTCACATTTGGATTAGGTTGGTATTTGGAAGTTTCATCAGTAGAGTGCCTTTTGGGATTTCTTGTAGCTTAGTGAAATTGACTTCAACTACAGACTTCGCTTGATTCCGTATTTGTTTTCTAAATGTGGCTCGAGGAAAGTGGTGTGAATTGTGAAATGAAAGCTGTAGTGCCATAATTTGGCAGGAAGAAGTCAAAATTGTTGGGTTTAGTGAATCTGCTTGCTTGTATCCCCTGGTTCCTATTTTGTTTAGAATGATTATAGGTATCGTACTAGTAATTTGGATCCATTTTACCATAGAAGTTATGTTGTATCCGACTTCTTATTTATTTTCTCAAATTTTTGAAGAGAACTATGAATTGAATTTGGTAAGTTTAAGTTTTTGCTATTGTATATATGAGTCTCTGAGATATCTGAAAACAGACAATATTTGACAAGAACCAAACACTTGAACAGAAGAGCTGGCATTCAACTTCATACTCTAATGAAGCTGTGAATTATACTTGTGGTTCTCTAAAGTTTTGTTGGAAGCATGAGTTTAGATTCCAGTGTTACCTTGAGTAATGTTGGCCGATTTGAGATAATTTTCACCGGAGCAAAGAAAATGTACTTCCAAATATTTTAAGCAATGCTTAGAGGTGATTGCAAAAATAGTAATCTCAAGTCACTTGAGTTTTGAGCCATTTCAAATCTTGAGCTCACTAATCACAGCATTGCTTTGCTTCTATGCAGATCACTCACTTCAAATGCGGTGGAGTCTCACTTGGTGTGGGTATGCAGCACCATGCGGCAGATGGATTTTCTGGTCTCCACTTTGTGAACACATGGTCAGATTTTGCTCGTGGTCTTGATATTACCATCCCACCATTCATTGACCGAACTTTGCTTCGTGCCCGAGATCCACCTCAACCTGCATTTCAACACATTGAATACCAGCCTCCTCCTGCCTTGAGAACTCCTCTGAAATCAAGTTCCGAGACTACTGCTGTCTCCATTTTCAAATTAACGAGGAACCATCTCAATATCCTAAAAGCCAAGGCCAAAGAAGATGGTAACACTATCAATTATAGTTCATATGAGATGTTGGCGGGCCATGTGTGGAGATCTGCATGCATGGCACGGGGGCTTACAGAAGATCAAGAGACCAAATTGTACATTGCAACAGATGGACGTTCTAGGTTGCAGCCTCCACTACCACCTGGTTACTTTGGGAACGTGATATTTACGGCCACACCTATGGCTGTCGCAGGTGATCTCCACTCAAAGCCAATATGGTATGCTGCAAGTCGGATCCATGATGCATTGGTTCGGATGGACAACGAATATCTAAGGTCAGCTCTTGATTACTTAGAGCTTCAGCCTGATTTATCAGCTTTGGTTCGTGGTGCCCATACATTTAGGTGTCCAAATCTCGGGATTACTAGTTGGGTTAGGTTGCCAATACATGATGCTGATTTCGGCTGGGGTCGTCCCATATTCATGGGACCTGGTGGGATTGCATATGAGGGTTTATCATTTATAATTCCAAGCCCAACCAATGATGGGAGCCTATCAGTTGCCATCTCTCTGCAAACCGAACACATGAAACTATTTGAGAAGTTAATATATGACATTTAAGAAATCCACCATTGAAACTCCTCGGAACTAAATCAAGCTGGTCAATTTTGAATGCACCAATTTTTTTGGAAGGTGGTTTTGTACCATTTGTTCATTACAGACCTCGTTTGTTTTGAAGTGTAACTGCATATTATAACTTTTTTTTGTGCGCATGCTGTATGTGTATTCTCATTTATGAACTCTGAAAGAACTTGTAGTACCAATTTGATTTAATAAGGCTGATGTTGTTTTACGGTGTCAGATTAGATCACTTTCGGATATCTGATCGTAATTGCTAGGGAATATGATCATTTCTCTTCGTTTTTCCTCGACTAGGAAATGGATGAGATGATTAGCAAAGCTTTAATTTGTCTGATGACTTTAGTTTGTTTAGGTAGCCATATGAACTCATCTTTTGATTCTGTTATAACAACTCCTGTACTGTTGCATATACATCTATAGAATCTCTGTGCGAGTGCATAGGTGCGCTCGGCGGCTAGTCTTAGAGACAGGAAGAGAAGAAAGGAAGGTTTTGGAACTTTTTAATAGAACAATCACAGTAGATAAACCTAGCAGACATGAACATTAACTTACTCTCATCATAGGGAAATATGAAGAACTGATACAGAGGAGTATCAGTAGACAAAATCTGGAAAACCACATAATTAGACCAAAACCCTCAAGGGAGTTAATAACACTCTTAAGTTAAAACCCTGTAAGAAAGTAAGGCAGCATATGTCCCATGAGAGCCAAGCTTACATGCAGCATAGCTGCTGAGATGAGATAAAAAGGACCTGCTGATAATGAAGATGCGCCTTTGTTAGAACGAGGGTGATGATCTTCATTTCCACCTCCATAATTTCCTTTCCCTTTCTGACCCTTTACTGAATCAACAATTTCTTTCTTTCCCTTCATTCCCCTTCTATCAGTTTCTGGATATAATCTGTTTGTGACGTTTACGCCTGAGTCTCTTACTGTAGGAAATTCAATTAACATTAGTGACAAACACTATATACAAGCTATTTCAGAATCAAATAAGATCAAAAGAATGCATACAGTGAAGCTGCCCTCCGAATCTCGTCCTTGAAAGGTTTTGGTCTTCGATTTTTGATGTGGGAAAGCCTTCAAAACCTAGGATTGTTACAGATTGAGTACATAGGATAATTAAGAACCATGAAAGAAATCTTACCTTCATTTTCTGTTGTTTAGTAGTTATTTCTTTTGCTAGCTTTTATGTTAAAATTTATTATGGGAAGGAGGTTTATAGAGTAATGATGATTTGTTCTAACAGGTAAGTGGTATTTAAGATGGAGTTTTAGGCTTCCTGTAGAGGGTAAAAACTAATAGACATGATCAAAATATAATCCGGACCCACATAGGTTCTCGTCGAGATTTAGGCTTCCGGTAGAGGTTTATCTAAGTGGACTACACGTGGGCAACACAAACTCAGGTCGGCACTGAATCCTAATTCATAAAATATTCGATGTGATGAAAGAACTGGCCAATGGCAGTAGCTTAAAGAGGCAACAATATCTATCCAGTTCCTTTCCAAGATTATTATTCATATGCTTGAGTGTTGTAACTGTTACAATAACTAGCAAGCATATCCTGAACTTCAATGCTTTTATTAAAATTTACTGATCACATGATATTCGTGCTCTTCACTTTTTAACATTCTTCCTCAGGTTCTCTTAACTTGTCACTTGTGTCATTAGAGCACGTGTTAAGTTCAACTTCTGATATTTCTTGAGCATTCCAGATTTATTCCCAAATGACAGGTGGTCCTCCGATGATGTGAATTTAGTCATCTTATTCACTGTTTGGAGAGGTAAGTTCTTTCTACTAGGGCATGAAAAGTATCACGTTTAGCGGTTTATTTGTTTCATATTGGTTCGTAACAATTGATATATGAGTATATTGGCTAACTATGAGATTAGTTGGTTAATTAATTTTTGGACACCCTTTCCTTACAAGTCGATTCTTAAGGATGCATTCTACTAATGGGTTCGTAACAAACGACATCAGATCATGCCTTCCGAGTATTGCAGTGTTCGGTCGGTACTAGTTGGATTTGTGCAAAATCTAGCTTGCGAGGGAGCCGTGATTGCAGAGCATGATGAAATATTTTAGTTCATTTGTCCCACATTAATTAAGTGTGAGATTACATGATTAATTTATTAACTCTTGAGCGTCCTCTCCTTACAAGCCCTTTTTTTTTTGGATGAATTTTATTTGTAGATTTATTTAAAAGAATCTGAGGACACCAGCTGGTCTTTGATATAGTGGGTGAAAGATTAAGGAAATAGCTTTATTGGTTGATCAACTTTGTGCTTGCTTGACAAAGTTGGGAGAGAATCTGATGCTCACTTTATATTTTAGGAAAAACCCACCTGAGGCCCCTGTACTCTCAATGTTTTTTACATTGTATCCCTGTACTAAATTTTCTACACATTGCACCCCTGTACTCTCAATATTTTACATTGCACCCATGTACTAAATTTTCTACACATGCACCCCTGCACTCTCAAAAAATTGACATTACACCTTTATTTTAACGGCAAGTTAACAGAGTTGAGAAATATTCTGACATCACCCACCATTATTTGTGTCATATCTGGCCTGGTTTAGGAAGAAGCACCTATGCTAAAAAGAGAAGAGCTACAAAAATGGGTGTGTTTGCTATAAATGTGCACGCATGACATGTAATACTCGTTGTCGTTCTTTAGGATGATGTCTGATAACCGTGAAGCATCTTTGTTTGTTTTTTGTGTTCATTAATAACACTCCAAGATCGTAGTTTTGATCTAATTTTTGCAATAAATTAGTTGGATTTTGAATGTATCAGAAGGAGCATAATATTTATGCGCCCTAACATATAGTTATGCGCCACAGCATAACTTCAAAGTAAAAAATTTGCTCGGTCCAATCCGAAATAAAGGTGGGGTGATGTCAGAAATTTCTCAACTTTGTTAACTTGCCGTAAAAATAAGGGTGGAAGGGTGGAATGTCAATTTTTTGAGAGTGCAGGGTGTGCAATGTGTAGAAAATTTAGTACAGGATGTAATGTAAAAAACATTGAGAGTACATGGGCCTTAAGGTGGGTTTTTCCTATATTTTATCATAAAAAAGGTTCTAACATTTTCGACAAGCATCTGAAGACACTGTGAATTTGTTTTTTTGTCTCGACTATCCTACAAATTTGGTAAAGAAAAATTGTAAGGTGACAACAAGGTGTAGGTTTGAACAAGGACGGTATTGAGTTGTCCTAAATTTTAAGAGATTTTAGATGAGTTTCTGAAATAGGGTAATACCGATAAATGATAAAAATATTAAATTCATATATACTCTTAAAAATTAAAATTTTTTTCGAATTGAGTCCTAATTTTGAACTAAATTATGAGATCCTATTTAACGCAGGTCTCGAGAGACTATCCCTGGAGTCACTTTTAAATTTGAGAATTAGGAAAGTTGATAACTCATTGCTTGCTGGTGAGTCACGACAATGATCCTGTTGAAAGTGTTTTCTAGCCAAAGTGATACAGGCATTGCATAGAAAGTTTAAGATGGAGCAAGAAATGGAAGTGAGCTTCATTGTTGATTTTTTTTTTCCCTGGAAAAATTAAGGCGATGCTTGAGTTACAAGAAAGTTAGATCGTTAAGGTGGCTAATAGCCTAATACTTGATGAAATGGAATTTGGAAAGAAAGTCCTAACTTCCTCTGTTTCTTAGAAAAATATGAAAATAGAACTTTCTTTTGCGTTTTGTTGAATTAATTGAAAATCTATGAGGTTTTGCAATCTCTTAGACTGAGTGTTACACATTAAAGTGTCAAATGAACCAACACCCATCTAACTCCACCAAATAGGGATGACAATCGGGACATCCCGGTCTTAAATCGTCCCGTCTCGATGGTGATTCGGGATTAAAAAATCATCCATAAGTCCAACTGATTTTTTAAATCGGGATGAAAAATGGTCTCGAATCCCATATCGAATGGTTCGGGATCCGAATCCCGATCGAAATTCGAGATATTTTAGACCTTTCATCTCGAATTCTGACCAAATTTTTTATTCGGGCGAATTTTTCATCACGAATCCCGACCATGATTTGTATTCGGGGGGATTTTTTGTCCCTAATCTCATATCGAATAATACGAATTTTGAATTTCGTAATTCAAATCACGATTAGAATTCAGAATTTTCTGCGAATCCCTCATTGCGTTAATTCAAATATTAGAGATCGGATACAATTTATTTAATTCAAATGATCACAGGGCCTTTCTTTACTGCAGTGTGTAGGAGAAAATCTACAGTACAATAGATGTACCACATCATCCGTACAATAATCTAATAATTCATTAATACGCGTGCTAAAATATTAAAAAATAACTAAAAATTGGATATCAAATCATACATGTTATTTACTAATTTATTGATGATATCACGTTATTCATATCTCCGTTGTACCAAAAAATTAATGCGATATGAGGTTTGATAATATTGTCTAATTATAATACAATATTAAATTACAGCTATACAATGCTATCTAACGGCAAATCCGTATTTTTAACATGTGAAGAATGGTTAATTATTTGTATTTAATTGATTTATTTTTAGTAATACAATGCAATTAATGGGATAATTTAAATCTAAATTTTCAACAAATAACCAAAGTAGTCATGAGACTACTTTGGTTTTTAGCTGCGGTGTCAGTGAAGGCCGCATAAGGAGTGGTTCTATTTAGGATTGTCACGTTTTGTTTATCTCGTCCCGTTAAAAATTTTGGAACATTATTTTTTTCCCGTCTCGCGTGCGATCCTGTTGAGACAAGACATGAAAAATTTCCGACCCTAGTTTTATCGCGTTGATCATTGGCTATGGTCTATAGGGTAATAGGGATGATAATTATCTAATTGGATATGAATAATTGACATCCATATTCAAATTCATATATATCCGAGAAGGATAAATCCATATCCATACTCACTTTATAAGTATTAGATATGAATATGGATTTTATCCACATTGATATGAATATTTATAAATATCCAATTTTTACAATTTAATTAAAAAAATTATAATTGAATCACTTATTAATTATTGATATTAAATAATTTATTATTATAATAAAAATATTTTAATTAATAAATTAATTATTTTCTAATTAAATTATTCGGTGTTGGCCTAAGTTCCCGATATCGAGCCGGTCCCGATTCCGGACACCGAGTCAGGCCTTAGTCCTAGAAAAGAGTAGGGCCCAGGTCCCGACATCTAATCGAGCTCTGCCCGGGTCCTAGCACCGAGCTCGCCCGGGTCCCAACAAGGCAGCATTGAGCTCGGCCGGGTCCAGACACCAAGTCTTATCAGGGTCCTGGAACCAAGGTGGGCCCGAGTCCCGATACTGAGTCCTTTCGGTCCGAGCCCGGATCGGGTCCTGGAACAAAGCCCGGCCCGGGTGTTGACAGGTCCCAACACTCGGGCTTGGGTTTGAACTTGAGCGTCATCATATTTATTTTTATAATCATATTATAAATGTATTTTTTAATTAATTATATTTTATATTTCTCTATATTTAGTTGGATGTTGGATAACGAATTAATATACATTCCCATATATTGTCCACTCAATATTCAATTGGATATTTAAAAAAATATTAATCACTCTCTCCAATAAATAGTAGATGTATTATCCAAATCCAATTAGATGAATAATTGGATATCTAATGGACATGAATATTTTTATCATCCCTAATACGTGGTGGTTTTGCCATACCCGATCGTTTTGCCGTACTCCAACGCAACTGCAAGTCTCCTGGGTCTAATTAACCCAAAAAATAACTTAAAATTTAAGGGGTAATCAAAGCTTATATTTTAAGTTTATTTGCCTTTTCAACCAATATGAGAGATTTTCTCCATCATTTCTTCCCCTCATGTGCATGCTTTTTTTTTTTTTTTTTTTTTTTGGCTCTAACACCATATAGAAATCTATAAGTATAATCAACCCAAAAATTATAATTTAAGAATGGAAGGTTATCCAAATCTTATATTTTAAATTTATTTATTTTTTTAACCGAAGTGAGAGACTGTTGTGATTCATTGATCACTGAAGAATGTTTTGTGAGGAAAATAAATATTATCTATTACTAATTGAATACAATTTACAAGTATTACAAAACTTGTACAAAAAAACCTCACACACTAACTACACTCTCTAAGCTCTATTACTTGGAGCTTAAACTATAAACTCTCTTACTTGGAGCTTCTTGACGGGGATGATTTGAACTCTCAATTATCTCTCAATTTATAGCCAAGACATGACTCAAATTGTCAACAAATAAATAGTTCCCACCTAAAGTTATTTTGTAAGTTTGCATCAAATTTTAAACTCTACCTAAAAGTGATTTGGATGTTTGTAACGGTGGTTGACAATGCATGCCGCCATGCATACAGTTAGATACTATAAGAATTCCTACCGGAGTTAAAAATTTATGGCTCTATCATTACCCGCCAGAGTATTACAAAGAGTAAAAGATAAAAGCAAAAGCTTCTTGTTGGTCCAACTTTGGGCGTGTAGCTAATAATAAAGCCTTCCATTTTGTCTTGTATTATTACACATCAAATTAGTGCTCACGATAATTAATTAAAAAATCAAAAAAATACTTGGTATTGGTATTAACATGAGAGGCGATCCTATATAAGTTCTTGAAAATGGGATGTGTTAGTTCCATTTTTATTGGCATGTGTCCATGACAAAACAAGTTCAATTGAGTTGTAATCTTTCATGAAGATCTTTGTGCAATTGGACTGGTTTTGGCTGCTGTGCATCAGACATGCGTTCGTGGTGCGTTCTTTGAAGTGTTCGAACGATTGGCGTTGGTGATGCGTTCGTTATTGGGTTCGAACGTGTGGCGTTAGTGACACGTTCTTTATTGGGTTCGAACGGGAGCATTCCAGAGAGCAAACGTTCGAGGCACTTTTCTTGTGGGGTTCGAACGGGAGCATTCCAGAGAGCTCACGTTCGTTGTGCGTTCGATTGACGTTCGAACGAGTCTTCACAGAAAGGGCGCGTTCGTGTAGCGTTCTAGTAAGCGTTCGAACGCGACTGCGATCTGAACGCGTTTTTGGCCTGCAAAACCCTAGGTTTTCACCCTACCTATAAATATAATTAGCCGCCATTCTCATGAGTTGAAGCATATTTCTCTTGAGCCAAATACTCTCAAAGCTTTCAACTCTCTTTGATTTCACCTTGAAGACTCTTTGAATCTTATGTCTTCTTTGTTAATGGTGAAATCCATTCTTTGATAAACCTTCAACACAACTTAACCCAAAATCCCTAATCCTTTAGAGTTCTATAGGAGGAGTTTTGGTAGTCGGAGTTCCGGCGTTCAGAGGTGATACAATCTACTCAGAGACTTCAGAGGTTCTGAAGAAAACCGTGGGTCGCGGGCTTGAGGAGTTGCCTTGAGTTCTTGCAGTATAGAGGTACTTGAGTCGGTGGAGTTGCCACCATAGGTCTTGACCATCGCTGTAAGTTTTTCTCTATATAGTGGATTCGGGTGGTAGCCTATACCCGGAGTGGTTTTTTACTCGAAGAGTTTTCCACTTCGTCACCAAAATCATTGTGTTGAATTTTGTGTGATTGATTATATTTGCTGCTTAATTATTGTTATTGTTTTTACATTTGCAGCTTATTATTTTTAGTTGGTTGATTTGTTAATTGTCTGTTGCAATTCCATAGTAGCAGTAACAGGACTTGTCCTGCTTATTGTTTTAAATTCCGCATAGGGTCAGAACTTAGGATAACCCCGAATTTTCAATTGGTATCAGAGCCTGAACTCGATCCTTGACCCATTAGCTATGGAGCGTAGTCAACCCTTAAATTGTCCGCCATTTTTTGATGGCACATAATATTTGCATTGGAAGGTTCGCATGAGAGCGTTCCTTAAGTCCTTAGATGAGAGGGTCTGGATGACTGTTGAATACGGGTGGAAACCTCCCGTTGTTGTTGTTGATGGGGTATCTTCCCCTAAAGATAAATTGACCTGGACCAAGGACGAATTTGATGCTAGCAATAGGAACAGCAAAGCTGTTAATGCCATACATGGTGCTGTTTGTTCTGCTGAGTTTAGGAGAATCTCAATGTGTGAGATAGCCAAGGATGCTTGGGACATCCTGCAGACTGTGCATGAGGGCACATTGTCTGTTAAAAATAATAGACTCCAGGATTTAGCCACTAGGTTTGAGGTCGCCAAAATGAAAGATGATGAGACCTTTGATGAATTTTATGCTGAGATTAACGATATCGTTAACTCTAGTTTTAACCTAGGTGAGACTATTCCTACCAATAGGATAGTTAGGAAAATCCTGAGATCCCTACCTGATAAGTTCCTACCCAAAATCACCGCCATCGAGGAAAGCAATGACCTCGATCAGCTTAATTTAGATGAACTCGTAGGAAAGCTGCAGGTTTATGAGAAAAAGCTTCCTGGTTTTAGAGAGCCAAAAACGTTTGCGATGAAAATCGCTAAGGAAGTTGTGCATGATTCGTTAGTGATGATGATACCATCAAGGATCATGATTTGGCCTTGTTTGCAAAGAAGTTTAAGAAATTTCTTAAACTTAAGAAAAGTGGCCATAGCAGTAATAGAGATAGGAGGATGGCCTAAAGAGAATAGGCATATCAGAGTGAGTCTAGAGAGGATAGGGATAGTAGATCCCGTGATGTCCAATGCCATGAATGTGAAGGATATGGGCACGTTAGATCTGAGTGTCCCACATACCTTAGGGCTAAAGGCAAGAAAGCCATGGCAGCATCTCCTAGTGATTCAGAAGGTGGTTACTCTTCTGATGAGTCTCCTAAAGGCAAGAAAATTTTATTGCCTTTACTGCTAGTGTGACTGGTGAGAGAGAGATTGTGGTTAATGATGATGATTCTGAAGTCTCTCTTGATGAGTCTGTAGATGAGGAAAGTCTTCAGGTAGCTTATGTTGAACTGTTTAATGAGAGTTTAGCTACTAAGAAGACTAACATAGAGGTCAATAAAAGGCTGAAAGCTGTTGAGCTAGAAAAGAATAAGCTCAAGCCAAATTTGAGCAAAGCCTTTTGATGGTAGATGACCTGGAGGAGAGAAATAGAGGTCTAATTAATAGGGTCCAAATATTAGAAACTGAACTTGAAGATACTAGAACCCAATTGTCTGTATTTTCTAGTGAGAATAAAAATGTGGACCGTATGTTAGGAATTATTTCTGAGCCTAACTGTGATAAGGCTTCTTCTTCCAAAGCTGTGCCTGTAGCAGCTAAACATGACTTAGGCAAGAAACCTGTTGAGTGTAGTCATGTTATTCCTCCATTTATTCCTCGTCCTGTGACCCAACCTCGATCTAGAGGTGCTGTGGGTAAACCTCGCTCTCGTCTGAGGTTTGTGCCTGTGTGCCACCACTGTGGCAAGGCGGGACACATTAGGCCTAAGTGCTTCATTGCTTCACAAGCAAAAGAAGAGGCCTAAGAGGTGTCACCTAGATTTGACTCTTCAAATCTAGCTTCTCAAGTTTCTGCACTAACCAAACAAGCTCAATTCTTGAGTGAGAAACTTGCTTTGTTGTCTGGGAACTCTCATGTGAATGAGGCTCCTAGAAAGGTTTGGGTGAGGAAGCAAGATGAATTTCCATCTTCTTCTGCGTGTCCTGATGGACATTTTGAGAGTACACTTCGGTGTAACTCTGCTTGAAAGATGCATTTTTATTTTCCCATTGCATGTGTGTGTGCGTGTGTTTTATGTTTTTTGCACGTTTATTTTGTTTTCACAGCATATGGGTGTGTGTGTGTCTTGTTTTTGTTATATGTCCCTTGGTATATAGGATGGAAACCCGGACATAAATTTCATAGCCGATTCCGAATGGACGGTAGTATGATCTGCACTCGGGATACAACTCCACGTACCATTGGATGTTTTACAAGCCTATTTATGTCTTTATTTTTTTTGTTAAAAACTGAAAAATCAAAAAAAAATAAATTGAAAAAGACAAAATTTATTTTTTTATGGCTTGTTAGAGCATGAAAGCTTATGCATGTGATCCTGGTATGTAGGATATATGATTATGCATGTATGATATGCTTTTATTTTTCTTGATGCTCTATATACATGAGTGTGTGTGATAAAAACCTTTGGTATATCCTGTGCTTGCACCTTCACATACACGTTTTTATTTTATCAAGGCTTGGTCGCATGTATGAGTTTTTGGAATGGCAATCTAATTTCTATCATACTTTGTTCATTAAATAGTGTGACCTTTGACTAGATGACCTTGCTATCCCCTTGTAAAAGTAAAAAGAAATATATTTAAAAAAAAAATGAGACTCAAGTGCAAAAGAGCCAAAATGGCCAAATTCAAAAGATAAGGGCAAAAACCCTTCACTCGAAGAGAGTTATTAAATATGAGCTCATGATTTTTCTGGGGTAAATATTATAGCATGCAACCAATGTTGCTTATTTTCAGGTCCTAGTGGTGCTGGGTTTGAACACCTATTTTGTGGACTTGGTTTGTTTAGAGATGGATTTCTTTGGCTGTGTCCAGCTCATAAAATAAGGTCTTAAGCCTTGATTCGTTATGCACTTTATTTTCCACGCAAGTGCCTTATATGCTTTGGTGTTTATGTCATATGCATAAGTGTTATATTTAGCCACTTTTAAAATGATGCATATTGTTTCATGTCATAAACAGCTGAATACTGACTGGGTATCATTGTATCA
This sequence comes from Zanthoxylum bungeanum, assembly GCA_019454045.1. Classification (NCBI taxonomy): domain Eukaryota; kingdom Viridiplantae; phylum Streptophyta; class Magnoliopsida; order Sapindales; family Rutaceae; genus Zanthoxylum; species Zanthoxylum bungeanum. Next base: position 166,662 of record SKCR01000053.1, read on the forward strand.
GCTTGAAATGCTGTTTCAGTCAGTTTTTGACAGGATTTTTATTTATCTCAGTATGTGCCTGTGTGTGCTTCATGTTATTGCATACCTTTTTTTTTTTTCTTTCCTGTGCACCTTTCTGAGTTTTTGTTTTGCTTCCCGTGTGTTTATTTTGCTAACTTTATTGTGCCTGTTAGTGAGGGGGAGTAATTCCTGTTTGTTTATGCTCTTGCATGTGTTTTCTCCTGTTCTCCTGTTATTTTTCCTGTTTTTTTTATCCTTTGTCATTTCGTGACAAAAAGGGGGAGAGTAATATATTAAGGGGGAGAGCCTTAATATATAGGAGGATTAGTAGAATATCCTTTAGATATCTCCGTTTTAAGGGGAGTTAAGATTAAGGGGGAGAGGATTTCTACTTGTACATGTATGAGATTTTTACCTGCTTTATGTTTTACTTGATTATCCCAATGCTTTTCACGGTATATTGTTGTTTGTGGATGTTTCAGTAGCAGGTATGTTTGCTGTGCGTTTTTTGTTTTCAAGACTACTTTGTTAGGTGTTAGATCGAGTCCATTTGTAATAAGTCACTGTTTTGATGGTTGACAGTTGACTATTTTCTTTTTGGGTCTATTACCGTAGTCTTTGTATTAGGTAGTGTTTTGTCACGGAATGCCAAAGGGGGAGATTGTTAGTTCCATTTTTATTGGCATGTGTCCGTGACAAAACAAGTTCAATTGAGTTGTAATCTTTCATGAAGATCTTTGTGCAATTGGACTGGTTTCTGGCTGCTGTGCATCAGACATGCGTTCGTGGTGCGTTTTGCAGTGTTCGAACGATTGGCGTTGGTGCTGCGTTCGTTATTGGGTTCGAACGTGTGGCGTTAGTGACACGTTCTTTATTGGGTTCGAACGGGAGCATTCCAGAGAGCAAACGTTCGAGGCACGTTCTTGTGGGGTTCGAACGGGAGCATTCCAGAGAGCTCACGTTCGTTGTGCGTTCGATTGACGTTCGAACGAGTCTTCACAGAAAGGGCGCGTTCGTGTAGCGTTCTAGTAAGCGTTCGAACGCGACTGCGATCTGAACGTTTTTGGCCTGCAAAACCCTAGGTTTTCACCCTACCTATAAATAAACACTTAGCCGCCATTCTCATGAGTTGAAGCATATTTCTCTCTTGAGCCAAATACTCTCAAAGCTTTCAACTCTCTTTGATTTCACCTTGAAGACTCTTTGAATCTTATTCTCTTCTTTGTTAATGGTGAAATCCATTCTTTGATAAACCTTCAACACAACAACTTAACCCAAAATCCCTAATCCTTTAGAGTTCTATAGGAGGAGTTTTGGTAGTCGGAGTTCCGGCGTTCAGAGGTGATACAATCTACTCAGAGACTTCAGAGGTTCTGAAGAAAACCGTGGGTCGCGGGCTTGAGGAGTTGCCTTGAGTTCTTGCAGTATTGAGGTACTTGAGTCGGTGGAGTTGCCACCATAGGTCTTGACCATCGCTGTAAGTTTTTCTCGATATAGTGGATTCGGGTGGTAGCCTATACCCGAGTGGTTTTTTACTCGGAAGAGTTTTCCACTTCGTCACCAAAATCATTGTGTTGAATTTTGTGTGATTGATTATATTTGCTGCTGCTTAATTATGTTATTGTTTTTACATTTGGCAGCTTATTATTTTTAGTTGGTTGATTTGTTAATTTTCCTGTTGCAATTCCATAGTAGCAGTAACAGGACTTGTCCTGCTTATTGTATTTAAATCCGCATAGGGTCAGAACTTAGGATAACCCCGAATTTTCAGGATGGACTAAGTTTTATCTCTTATTCAATAAAAATATAAATTTTCACTATATCTCTTATTAATTTTGTATCTCTTATTCCATCTTAGAATTCAAAATCTTCTATCATTATCTAACAATTATATTCTCCATCTTTCTCTCTCATAATGATGTAGCTGAAAGAATGAACTGCACCAATATGGAGAAAGTCAGAAACATGATCAGTATGGCTAAGCTGTCAAAGCCATTCTGGGGAGAAACAGTTCGTACCGCCTACTACCTGATCAATAGATCACCATCTGTACCGTTGAATTTCGAGATTCTTGAGAAAGTGTGGTCTGGTAAGAATCTCTCATACTCTCACCCTAGAGTATTTAGGTGTTTAGTCGTTGCACAAGTATCAAATGAGCTCAATCAGAAGCTCGATGCAAAGACTACTCCATGTATATTCCTAGGCTATGGAGATGAAGAATTTGGATACACACTATGGGATCCGAAGGAAAAGATGGTCATCAGAAGCCAAGATGTAGAGTTTCTTAAAGACCGGACAATTGAAGACATTGAAAAGCCCAATATGTCTTCCAATTTTAGTGCCGACATAAATCCAGTCTCCAGACCCAACACCAGCACAATTGGCCACAGATAGGGTGCACGATGATATTTCAAAAGCAGAACTAGAGGATGCAGATGAGGATGTCGAGCAGAGGGAGATACAACTAGCTTCATCGGAGATTACAAAAGAGAGTGTTGAGTAGGGGAGGCCACAACCTGCTCCACTAGATGCTACAGGATCATCCACAGATTTGGATGATGACAGACCTCCTAAAACCAGTGGACCTCAGAAAAGAAGATTTGAGTGAGGCAAGATTCCATCAACCAGATATCCGAGATCCGAATATATTATGCTTACTGATGAGGGGGAGCCAGAGAGTTTCCCACAATGCAAGAATGCATTGTGGAATAAATATGTGAAGAAACATGACAACGAAACTGTGCTGTGCAGAGACACAATATTGGAATGTTTTGAATTACCGTTTTATAGCTTTGAAAATTGTGTAATTCAAAAGGATCAATTACACATATTTTTGGATATTTTTATATGGTGGATTTTTATTGTTTCGGCTATAGAAATAGCAAACGAACTCCGATTAAGCTAATTTTTGATTCGTTACAAATATTTTTCAAAGACAGACAACTTTTTTTGTTGAACACTTTTCGAATTTTGTATCAGAAAGTCCTAAAAAATACGAATTTTCGAAGGGGACCAATGTCAGGGACCTATTTATAATTTCACAAGGGATGTTTTATACTTTTTAGAAAATTATCTATAAATACCCAAATATTTTAGAAATTACGAAATGTCCAAAGTTATTCACCCCTCACACCCGACACCTCGTGCGAGAGAGAGAAGAGTTGGGCTCGACGCCGGCCATTCGGCCACACCGACCACATGACGGCACCGTCCAATGCGTCTGGCCACCATGCGTTAGAGAGTGGTCGGCGGCGAGCCAAATGCTGCCGGAAACGGTGAGAAAATGGGTTAAAATGCGCGCGTCCTATCTGTCTCGATCACGTCTCATCATTTCATTTCATAGCGCAATCCATCTACCAAATCGAGGCTCATGGAATATACTACGAGGTTATGGTGTCGATTTTGAAGATCGGTGCTCGGTTTCACGCAAAATGAGGAAGAAATTTTTAGTGAACAGTGAAACTCATTCGCTTGGTTGCTCCGATTCGAATTCCGACAATTCATACGCGTTCGTGGGAGCGTTAAGAGTCCGCTGATACCATTGGAATTTTGATTTGATTAGGATCATGAATATTTTCGCATAGTCAGATAAGTATTCCACGTGATGAATACCTATATTTCATGTTGCTAATTTTTAGGATGCATCAAGTCCGTTTTTCATTAGATTTGAGGTTTAGGGAGATGGGTTACTCATTTCTCATATTGGTAGCATCTTGCATTCGCACAGAATGTTACATATTTTTTTTTTGGAGTCGTTGGAAATTCCGCCGCCAAACCATCTCTTCCGGACTTAAGCGGAGCATGTAAAATCTCCGTCTGTTCCAGACTCTTACAAGAAACGTATTCCCTGAATTTGAACTCATGACCTCAAAGTGAGATCATGAACCTTACACCATCAAGTCACTTCCTTCGGGGACATGGATGTTACATATAACATGTGATAAATGACATTTTTCATTTAATATAACTAAATTAATAAATTTCTTCACATATAAGAAAAACTACAAAAGAAAGAAAATAAAAGCATGGAAATAAAAAGAGTGCCCGCATATTAAAAGCAAAAAGACAACAAAAAACATAAAAATTCCCACAAAAAAAAAGTAAGCAAATTATCTTAACCGTCGATAAAAGTTGTTGATGGTCCCGCCACGCTTCTGACAACTAACAACACATTCAAAACTCTTCAATTTATCTTCTCCTCCTCTTCTTTAAAAACAAAACAAAAACTTTTATACAAAAGAAAATCAAAGCTCAAATTTTGAGTTAAAGAAAGCTACTATTGGGTGATTTTATTTATTGGGTTGTTTTTGTTTTTGTGTTTTGTTTTGTTTTCAATGGAAATAGAAAATTTTGATCTTGTGAAACAGCAGCAGCAGCACAAGGTTGATTATGCACCTTTGACTGGTTTCTCTCCTGTTGCTGCTCCTAGGATCTTTTGGAAGTCTCGAAAGAGATCAGGTAGTCGTATACAAGTACTTGTTTATTTTTAGAATTTTTATTTTAGTTTTTTTTTTTTGTTTGTTTCTCTGGAAAATTCTTAGAGAGAGATAAAAATTGCTAGCTTGACCTTGGTTTTGTAATTATTTGCATAATTTATCACTAACCCATTTCATATTTGATCAAGTCTTGCTATAAATTTGATCACTTTTGCATGTTTATGAGAGATCTAAATCTCTAATAACAAATTTTAAAAAAAATTAATCTATGTTTGTAGTTATTTTTTTAAGCTGAATTTCTTTATTATCTTAGCTTTTTCTTGAATGTAAGACGAAATTGGAACCATGCCTTTCAAATTTTTTTGTAAAAAAGTTTATTTTTGTTGGAGAGAATGTAGAGACTAGAGAGAACTAGACCCGGCCACCGGAACTGAAATCGATCCGTTTCGGTTCTATCCGGTTCCGGTTCCAAAATCGGAATCGAACCGAACCCCCAAACGGTTCGGATACGGTTCCACAAAATTTGGAACAGCACACCAATTTTTTTTTTAATTTTTTCTCTTAAAAAATAGAGAACCGAACCGAACCGTGGCCACCTCTAGAGAGAACCGTGTTTTGACTTGCTATTTGCTTTGCCTCTAAGCTAATGTACTGGGTTTGGTTGGCTAGCTAATCTCTGTCAATTTCATTACTTTTTTCTTTTACTTTCATATTACTTTATCTTTGTTTTTATATTTTTAATTTCTATTTCATTTTATGTCTATAATTCTTGTAATGATTGGGTCCATTCTTTTTCCTTTTTGTTTCTCTTTAATTTATGTGCCTTCATATTTCAATTTACTGGACAGGGCAAGCCTGATATCGTCGAGCCTTAAAAGCGATTTTTATATTTTGAGGTCCCTGGATAACATAATATTATAATATAAAAAAAATTGGGTCCTCGGCCATTAAGTATTTAGAGACTATAACCAAAAAAAAATTGGGCTGGCTCGGAGCACAGCGGATCTTTTGTCCAATGTTTTGACTTTGAACAGCTGCATTAGTTTACTATTGTTCATCTAACTGTCTTCAAATTCTGCAATTTTGATATGCTACTTAAAAATGGAAACAATAGAAAATTGGGATTGATTCCTCTTGTTGCATTTGCAATAGGTCTAACTAATTAGGCTAATTTGTCAGGGACAATGGTAGGTAAACAAATATTATTCGGCTAATCTTCAAAAATACTTGAATATTATCTATATATATATATATATATATATTAATTTGGTTGATTTTTTCTGTTCTAAATTTGAAGATTACATATTGACAAGGAATAGAATTAACAAATAAGCTAATGAGTTTTGATCCAAAGGAGAGAGTTGAAGACTTTTAATAATCTGCTTTATTTAGGCAATAGTGTTGCAATTTTGACTGAGTAGTGATATTGAACTTTTTCGCCATATCAAAACTCATGGGGTGATCCGAATAGTAGTTGTGTGGAAAATTTTGTAATTGATTTCTCTTTCAATACAATTTTTTTTGTTCTTACCAAGAAAATTTTTAAAAAAGATCCACATATAGTTTGATTGGATTTGTAATTAAATAGTAAAATATATCCTAGAGAGTACTAAGGAATGCTTGCAAGCAAGTTATGCAAATAGGGATTTCCTTGGAACTTAATCTTATTGGCTACCTTGGGCTGCAAGGGAGCCTCACAAAACAAGGAAAATCGACAATGATGTATCAGAAAGAACTAACAGATATTAAGTTATGCTATGCAAAGACAACGACTCTATGTAGAGGCGAAGCAGAAGAGAATAGGAGAACTGTCATCAATCTTTAGATTTTGAGGCATGTATTACAGTTTGCTAACCTTTTTTTACATAGAGAACTAGTTAGAATAGGTGAGTTAGGTGAATCTATATATTTTTTTAATCTAATCATTGCCAAATTTCCCTAAATCTTCATGATTTAATAGTCTTTAAGATTTCTTCCATCGAGTATTTTTTACATTTATATGATAGTTCCTCCTAGCATCTCATTTATTATTTCCTAGACCAAGTAGGCTTATATGATTGGCATGCAATATTCTCCCCTGCCAATTTGAACAATCTACCGTTTGACATGCTCCCAGCTATCCTTTTATGTCTTGGTGAGTCTTTCGTTTCACCTAGTACTCAGTCTATGGTTACACACCCACTCCTCGTAGTAATGGCTCTGTAAGACTGCATCTCATGTTCTTGTCAAAACTTCCACCTTTTATTATTGGCCGATTTATTCACGTTTCGTGCTAATTTTTTCTTGATTATGAGTGGCCAATGTAGGCCTTTCCTCACCAACCCTTGGCAAATTTGTTGGGAGAATATATTCCAGTTAAATTTTTTATTTACTAAAGAACATTACTACACATATCTATCAAGGCTTAGAATTAGGTTTTGAAGGGTTTTATTCAGCAAACAAATAAACAAAGCTAAGCCACCAAATGTACTCAATCCCGAGTAGAAGTCAAGCAGCGTAAATCAGAGCTCCTTATGCCAAGTGATGTAAGGTTTGTTACTTAATATATTGTGTATTTTGAGTGGCATCACGCAGTGTGGTGTAAAAATATTGTCAAGGACTTTGTGATATATTCAACATCCTAATGGCTCCATGTCGTTTCTGGAGGATTTACACCTTCATAGACATTTAAAAATAATTTACTTTTAAAAAAAATGTGAAAATGTTTTAGTTGTAATGGCAGCTTATAGATGCATTCAGTTCTCCAGAATGTCCAAATCCAGCTTCTGCATTTCAACAATCATCCGTGTCTCACCTTCCCTATCTCTCCCACATTTGGAATTTTCCTGAGATAGTCTCTGTTATGTTTTCCATATGCTTGCACTGACCAGCATGATGACCTATGGTTAAGAAAAGCTTAAATGAGTTCGATACTCACTTTACATTCCCAGGATCTTATATTCTTGCTTGAATGTGTATTGTCGAAAGTATCAGTACTTATAACTATATATTGTTTTTATACTACTTTGTTCAGATTTTGCAATATCTGTAGATTCTAGAAGTGTTTGGAATTAGAATAGTAACTTCTTTCTAACAGCCAGCAGGAAGAATTTAGACATACCAGAAGATACTGCTAATAAAACGGCCACAAATCACGAAGAAAACCCATATCAAGATATGGAAAAGCAGCCATCTCCAGAACCTGTCCTCCCTGAACGTCGAAAGTCTCTCTTTGAACCACTGGAACCTGCCAATGGAAAGCGGAAATTAGCTGAATCTTTACTACCCCCTCCGGACTTTGATTCTGCCAGCTATCCCAAGGGTTGGCTGATTGGGAAGAAGCGTAAGTTAGTAAATGTAGATGTTGTTGAGAGCATGCGCAGGATTGCTGTCCAGGAAATAAACAGAAAGGTGCTGCACGTCACCTCCTCTCTAGTGCGCACACACGCATCACTTGTTGCTGAGAGAGCCATAAATTGTATTTCAAAATATGAATGAATTACCTAGCTATTGATTATTTTCGCAGGACCGGGAAATCGATGGCCTAAATGAACAACTGGAAGAGGACGCACGATGCCTGGAACATCTGCAACTCCAACTTCTACAAGAGCGGAGCAAACGCTCAGAGGTTGAGAGAGAAAACAATATGCTGCAAGACCAGATAAACATGCTGATGAACATGTTGCAGGAAAATGAGACGATGGGGGACGAGGGTCCGGATGAACAGTGAGTATAGTTTCTTTGTTCTGTTTGTTTATTCTTTTGTAGGTTTGTTTATGAAATGCAGAAAGGAGTCAGACAAATGCATATACAAGCCTGCCTAGCTATAGGTCAATAGAATTATATGTATACTAAGTTTCCATTATAGCTTGTTTTGATGCCTCGAGACTTTGATCATATAGTCATGCTTATTATTCCTTGTAATCAACTTTCACAAGTTATGTCTAAATAATGTGCTTATTATCTACCAAAGAATTGTTTATTGAATTTGGATCCGGTCTGAGTTGTACTAAGCTTTTTATGAACTTTTGCCACGCGTGCATTAATAACAACGAACGGTTAAAATTCGATTACATATACATTTTCATTCTATGACTACCAATCACAGTTTGTCAAAACATCAATACAAAGTTCAGCTTAACACTAAATCCAAGTTATTATTTATTTGTTAATAGTTTTCCCTATAAATAATATTTTGCTGATCATAATATGAATCCGCATCAGGGTTTGAAATAGTATAAAAGTTTATCCAATACACATTCGTCAAATTAAATCTTTTTTTTTTTTTGGTAGGATGATTAGTAACGTGCTTACAAAGTTTGGATATAAATTAATGATGCAACACATGACATATCATTCATTCATCAGTGCTATAAATTCATCCATAAGTTTTAGTCCAAGAGTAAAGCAAGAAGAAAACTTTTTCCTACTAACATAAAAAAAATATTATTGCCAAGAATATTTGAAGAACAAATGCCAAGCATATTTTAAACATCCCTTGAAGAACAAATGCCAAGCTTTTTTTGCAGCTTCATAAAAGCATCAATCTTGAGGGGTTTAGTGAATATATCTGCAATCTGACCTTCACTTTTACAGAACAGCAAATCAATAACACCATCTTTATATAAATCACGTAAGAAGTTGGACCTTGCTGTTGGTTATGTAAAGCCTCAAGTAATATTCTTATACAAATAGCTAGCTTGAAATGAACTTGATGCAGCAACAACGAACTCGGCTTCGGTAGTTGATAGTCACAATTTGTTGCTTCTTTGATGACCATAATTCACAGAACCATATGTACTCTTTCTATCATCAAGGTCTCCGGCATAATCACTATCTGAAAAACAAATTAGATTTGATTTTCCAGCAGTTTTGTACATAATACCAGAATCTGTAGTACCTTTCAAGTAACGAAAAATTCTCTTCGCAGCTAAAAGTTGAACTTCAGTTGGATTCTCCATGTATCTACTGATTAAGCTTACACCATACATTATATCTAGTCTTGTGGATGTCAAGTACATAAGACTCCCAATATATATATATATATATATATATATATATAATATATATATATATATATATATATATATATATATATATATTTGAAATCGTTGGAAACCCACCGCCAAACCATCCCTTTCAGGTTTAAGCGGAGCAGGTAAAACCTGCGGCTGTCCCAGACTCTTACAAGAAACACACTCCCATGATTCGAACCTAGGACCTGAAAGTCAGACCCTAAACCCTACGCCACCAAGCCACGCCCCATGGGGACCAAGAAAATAATAAATAAACCCCAAACCTGTCATTTCAAATTTACTCATCATAGACCTCTTAAAATCAGTAAGCATGACTCCATCATTGCTAACATAAATATAATCATCAACATATAGGCATACAGTAAGCATCTTCTCATTTCCCCCAAATTTAGTATAGAGTGTATGCTCATAAGTACATTTATGAAAACCTTTTAAAACAAAGTAAGCATTAGGTGCTTGTTTAAGTCCGTATAATATATTTTTTAACTCATATATATGGTTTTCGTGACCTTATTTTACATATCCGGGATCAACTGATCGATGTACACCTATGCTTCTAATTCTCCATGCAAAAATGCCGACTTCACATCCAGTTGATAAATAGGCCATGAGTTTTCGACAACAATGGATAACACCAATCGAATAGTGTCAAGCCTCGCTACTGGAGCGAACACTTCTTCGTAGTCAACCCCAAATTCTTTTTTGTACCCCTTTGCAACGAGTCGAGCCTTATATTTGTCAACTGTTCCATTTTCCTTCAATTTTGTCTTATAGACCCATTTGACACCAATAGTCTTGTGTTCTTTAGTAGGGTCTGTAAGTTCCCAAGTTTTGTTCTTTTCATTGGCGGCTATTTTATCATCCATGCTTTCTGCCATTTTGTTTATTTTACGGCATCTTTAAAATTAATGAGTGTTTACAAACTTTACAAAAACCTCACTCTCTCTAAACTCTCAAAGCTTTCTTCACTTGAAGCTTTATGTTTTTGGGATGGTTTGAGCTCACAAATGAGCTCCATATTTATAGTAAAATACATGACTTAAAAGTCAACAAAACAACAAATCCACCTTTAGAAATTGTAGCAAACCATCAAACGAATCTAATTTGATGGTTTGCTACAATTCTAAAGGTGGTGCACCATTGTCAATCTTCCACCTAAAATTCCTTGGAGGCTTGTAATAATGGTGGTGGCAGCTGGATATTACAAGTAGGACTTCTATTTCACACATGGATGCTCCAATTCACTGCTTCAGGCCAAAAACTCTTTGAAATTCTCCCTCTTGCCAGCGAGCCTCTCACCATATTGAGGATGGTTCTATTTTTCCTCTCCGATATACCATTTTGATACGGTGTATAAGCGGCTGTAAGTTCTCTTTGAATCCCATAAACATCACAAAAATATTCAAATTCTTTGGAATAGAACTCTCCACCACGATCAGTACCGAGGGTTTTAATAGTTTTTCTTGTTTCATTTTCAACACGCGCCTTGAAGCTTTTGAATATGCTAAAGGCTTCTGATTTTTCCTGCAAAAAATAAACCCATATTTGTAGACTATAATCATCAATGAGTGTTATAAAATATCTTTTACCCTTATTAGAAGATGGTTTTATTAGTCCACAAATGTCGAAATGTACTAGAGTATATTTTTTGCACTCCCTTCGTTGAATTGAGAACGATGGAGATAATATATCATGTTTCGGGTGTATATGCCATTTGGGACCCAGCTATTGTGAGAAAGATGACATATACATCTGAAACATAATATAATTTTTCGAGAACGATGTTGTTTGCCAACACATGTTGAAGACAGTAAGCATGCAAAAGTCATGCATGCAGAAGATGTCAAAACAGAGGCAACAAGCCAACAGGGCACCGAAAATTTGAGAAGACATGCGCCGAAAGCATGAGTGTGACACTGTCAACTGGAATCAAGATGGCCAAACCGTGTGACACTGTTCACACGGTTTGAGCACTATAAATTGAGCCTTCCATTCATTAAAGTCTCATAAGTGAGAGTAATAGAGAGAGGTTGAGAGTTTTTGTAAAGCTTTAGGGTTAAGCTTGTAATTCCTTGTTTGTGAGTAATAAAGAAATTTTTTCTCTCATTTAGTCTCTATTGTGTGTGTTTCATCACAACAAGTGGTATCAGTAGCTAAGATTACTCGTAGGGATCCCGAAACTCGGTAATAGAGATTCTGTTCGGACGAAAGTTGTCGAAAATCGATTTTGAGCATACCATCAGATTTTTCACGGCGAGACGAGCACGGTGGTATTTTTCTACGATCGATCGGAGGTCAGACGAAGCGGCACGCGCCGGTCAGAGACTTCTTCACGCGTCCCACGCGCTCCTGAGGAAGAAGACGATACACGTCAGCCGCCACATGTCGCCTAGTCAGCGCCCAGTCAGCGCCACGTCAGCGCACAGTCAGCACCCAGTCAGCACACAGTCAGCAGACACGTCATCGCACAGTCATCAGCCACGTCAGCGCCCAGTCACCTGCCACATAGACGAGCACAATGGTATTTTTCTACGATCGATCAGAGGTCAGACGAAGCGGCACGCGCCGGTCAGAGACTTCTTCACGCGCCCCACGCGCTCCTGAGGAAGAAGACGATACACGTCAGCCGCCACATGTTGCCTAGTTAGCGCCCAGTCAGCGCCACGTCAGCGCACAGTCAGCACCCTGTCAGCGCACAGTCAGCAGACACGTCAGCATACAGTCATCAGCCACGTCAGCGCCCAGTCACCTGCCACATCAGCTGCCACGTCAGCAACCTGCCACATCATCATAACCTGGTAAAATTCAGATCGGTCTCTGAACTTTTGTGAAATTACATTTTAGCCTCTGTACTTTTTCAAAATTACAAATTAGCCCCTTAATTTTTTCAAAATTATAATTTAGTCCCTAAAATTTTCCGTAATTTCACTTTGGCCCCTGAACTTTTGGAAATTGCACTTTGACCCCTGTAATTTATGAAATTTGCAATTTGGCCCCTATGTCGGATTTTGACAAACGAAGTGTCATTTCCACCATTTTTTACCATTCCGGACGCAACGGTGAGCTCCGTTTTTTGAAATTCTGCTTAGAATTTTTATGATGGATGGGAGCAACGGAAAAATAGTTTTGTTAACTAGTACTAATTTTTTCACATGGAGAGGAATGATGAAAGACCTTATGTATGTGAAGGACTATGATGGATCAGTGTTTCTGGAGCAGAAACCAGAAGGAATAACCGATGAGAAGTGGGCTAATCTTCACCATAAAACATGCAGTACTATTCGTCAGTGGATCGACGACAGTATCGTGAACCATGTTAGTGAAGAAACAAATACACGTGTCTTATGGAGAAAGTTGGAGGAGCTTTTCCGAGCAAAGACTGACAACAACAAGCTGTACTACATCAAGAAAATGATGGGGTTGAAATACCAGGAAGGTACAGTTTTGGCGGGCCGCATCAACGATTTCCTCGAAACAATGAAAGAATTGTCTGGATTGGGCATAGACTTCGGAGATGAGGTAAATGACTTAATACTCCTTAATACGTTACCAGAATCTTGGGAAACGTTCAGATATACGGTGATAAATTCAGCTGGAGATGGGAAAGTCACTCTGGAGATGGCGAAAACCAGGATCTTCGAGGAAGAAAAGAGGACGAGAGTGCAGGAGTCAGCATCAACCTCAACCTCAGAAGCTCTAATGACAGAGAAGAACACCAGAAGGGAGATGAGTAAAAGCCGAGGCCTAGGTAGACCAGACAAGAACCGAGGTAAATAAAAAACAGAGATATTGAGTGTTATCACTGCAAAAAGAAAGGCCATATGAAGAAGGATTGCTACAAGTTGAAGAACGAGCAGTCCATGAAAGATGGTGACTTTAACCAAGAAAGAATTGCTACTACCACCGACAAAACCTCAAAAGAATTCTGTATTATGTAAGATGTTGTGAATCTTACCCGCCACGAGACCAGTTGGGTGATAGATAGTGGCGCCTCCATACACGCGACATCTCGTAGAGACTTCTTTTCATCTTACACACCATGAGACTACGGTGCTGTAAGGATGGGGAATGACGGACAGTCCAAAGTCGTCGGTATTGGAGATATCTGCCTTGAAACAGACAACGGGACAATGCTAGTGTTGAAGGGAGTCAAGCACATCCCAGACATCTGGTTAAACCTGATCTCAACAGGCAAGCTGAATGATGAAGGTTTCTGCAGCACCTTTAGTGACGGAACCTGGAAGCTCACTAAAGGATCAATGGTGGTGGCATGAGGTAAGAAAAATTCAACTCTGTATTTGATGCATGCTAAGCTTTCCAATAGTAGCATAAATACAGTTAACAGTAATGAGGCAGCCGAGCTATGGCACAAAAATCTCGGTCACATGAGTCAAACGGGGATGGAGATACTACGCAAGCGGAATGTTCTTCCCGAATTGAAGAACTCACACTTACGGAAGTGTGAACACTGCATGGCTGGAAAATAGAACAGAGTGTCCTTCCAGAGCTCCTCGCCTCAGCGGAAACCAGAGGTACTTGATCTCATACATTCAGATATATGTGGTCCGATGCAGACACGAACACTTGGTGGGTCACTTTACTTTGTGACATTCATAGATGATCATTCAAGGAAGATCTGAGCATACACCTTGAAGAGAAAAAATCAAGTGTTGGGAGTGTTCAAGGAGTTTCACGCTCTGGTGGAGAGAGAAACAGGTAAGAAACTCAAATGCATCAGAACAGATAACAGTGGAGAATACAGAGGTCCGTTTGATCAGTACTGCAAGATGCAAGGGATCCGATATCAAACGACACCTCCGAAGACACCTCAGCTGAATGGCCTAGCTGAGAGGATGAACATAAGCTTATGCGAAAGATTCAGAAGCTTGCTATCACAAGCCAAACTGCCGAAGACATTTTGGGGGGAGGCACTCAACACAACAGTACATTTTTGAACATGTCCCCAGCGGTCGCACTAAAAGGTAATGTTCCTAACCAAGTTTGGACAGGTAAAGAAGTGTCATACGAACACTTACATGTATTTGGGTGTAAAGCATTTGTACACATCCCAAAGGATGAGAGATCCAAGCTTGATGCAAAGACACGATCGTGTGTCTTTATTGGCTATGGTCAGGATGATTTCAGCTACAAACTCTATGATCATGTGGAGAAGAAGATTGTCAGAAGCCGAGATGTTGTCTTCGTTGAAGACTAGACCATTAAAGATATCAGAAAGGAGATGAAGATAATGCCCCAGCAATACAGAGATGTGAATCCAGAACCTCATACATTGGTGTCAGTACAAGTTGAAAATGAGGTTCCCATACAAGAGGGTACATGTGATGAAGCTCCAAGAGATGATGATCATGATCAACCACCAGTACCAGAAACTACACCAACAGTTCCACAGATAAGGTCTGACAGAGAAAAGCGACCTTCAACCAAATACTCTGCATATGAGTATGTGCTGCTTACTGACGGGGGAGAACCCGAGAGCTACAAGGAGGCTGTGGAAACAGAGGACAAAGAAAAATGGGAGGAAGCCATGCAAGATGAGATGAAATCTTTGCATGACAATCACACTTTTGAGTTGGTGAAATTGCCAAGAGGAAAACGGGTTTTGAAGAACAAATAAATGTAAATGGTGAAACAACATGAGCACACTTCACAACCCCGATACAAAGCCAGGCTAGTCGTCAAGGGATTCAATCAGAGGAAATGCATTGACTTCGATGAAATCTTTTCTCCAGTTGTGAAGATGTCATCCATCATGGTAGTACTCAGCTTAGCAGCAAGCCTCGACCTGGAAGTTGAGCAGATGGATGTCAAGACCGCATTTCTTCACAGAGATCTGGAAGAAGAAATTTACATGGAACAACCAGAAGGCTTCAGAGTCAAAGGAAAAGAGAACCATGTGTGCAGACTCAGGAATAGCCTCTACGGTTTAAAACAGGCACCGAGACAGTGGTACGTGAAATTTGAGTCAGTTATGGGGGAGCAGGGATACAAGAAGACCACTTCAGACCATTGTGTTTTCGTTCAGAAATTTTCTGACGATGATTTTATCATCTTACTGCTGTATGTAGATGATATGTTGATAGTTGGCCGGAATCAATCGATGATTGATAATTTGAAGCAGCAACTTAGTAAGTCTTTTGAGATGAAAGACTTGAGGCCAGCTAAACATTTTCTTGGCATCAGGATCGGCCGTGATCGGAAAGCCAGAAAATTATACTTGTCACATGATGAGTACATCAAGAAGGTACTTCAGAGATTCCAGATGGACAAGACTAAAGCGGTTAGCACTCCTCTTGCTACCCACTTTAGATTGAGTACACAACCGAGTCCCTCTACTGAGACAGAGAATGAGGAAATGAAACAGGTTCCATACACCTCAGCAGTGGGAAGTCTTATGTATGCCATGGTGTGCACGAGGCCAGACTTAGCACACGCAGTTGGATTGGTCAACCGGTTTATGTCAAACCCAGGACGGGAACACTGGAATGCTATCAAATGGATTATGCGGTATCTTCGAGGCACATCCAAGATGAGATTATGTTTTGGAAGCAGCGACAAGCCAGTGTTGATGGGCTACACCGATTCAGATATGACAGGAGATGTGGATACCTGAAATTCTACTTCGGGGTATCTGATTACTCTCTCAGGGAGAGCTGTGGCATGACAGTCTAGGTTGCAGAGATGTGTTGCACTTTCGACAACAGATGCAGAATTCATTGCAGTGGCAGAAGCTTGCAAGGAATTGCTGTGGATGAAGACATTCGTCCAAGAATTGGGTTTCAAGCAGGAGAAGTACACTTCGTACTGTGATAGCCAGAGTGCTATCTACCTTGGTAAAAATTCCACATTTCACTCGAGGTCAAAACATATCGATGTGAGGTATCACTGGATATGGGACGTCATGAGCTCAAAACTGTTAGAATTCAGGAAAATTCATACTGATGATAACAGTGCCGATATGTTCACCAAGGTTTTACCAAAGGAGAAGCTTGAAATCTGTCGTGCCATAGCCGGGATGACAAAACTCTCCACATAGTCAGAGTGAGGAGATTCAGAGAACTACGATTGGCTTGATCCCAACTCAGGGTACGTAGGCAGTCATACAGATGCAGCCAGAGGTGGATCATTTGATGATCCGATTTGGATGATTGATGGTCGGCTCGGATTTTGTGGAAATCTTCACCGAGGTGGAGATTTGTTGAAGACAGTAAGCATGCAAAAGTCATGCATGCAGAAGATGTCAAAACAGAGCCAACAAGGGCACCGAAAATTTGAGAAGACATGCGCCGAAAGCATGAGTGTGACACTGCCAACTGGAATCAAGATGACCAAACCGTGTGACACTGTTCACATGATTTGAGCACTATAAATTGAGCCTTCCATTCATTATTTTAGTATCCGAAAGTCTCATAAGTGAGAGTAATAGAGAGAGGTTGGGAATTTTTGTAAAGCTTTAGGGTTAAGCTTGTAATTCTTTATTTGTGAGTAATAAAGAAATTTTTTCTCTCATTTTTTCTCTATTGTGTGTGTTTCATCACAACAACACATTCTTCACAAACTTGAGAAGGCGTGACAATTTGAGGAAGGCCCGTCACCATATTTGAACGGCCATTAACAAGGTTTCTACTTCCGTTTTTTCTGTAAATTTCAATTTTTCTCCTTTTTCTTTGTCATTTGGCAAATTGGTATAGCGTTTAGAATGATAATGACCGTAGGAAATTCTACATTAGCTTGCTCCAATGGTCATACTGGCTACTGAAACCATGAATTGCAACTTGATCATAATTCTCTGAAGCCATTATTATTTTCTCTCTCGCAATGATAATGAATTAGCTCCTCTCTCAATCTCACTTTTCGAACCTTGCTCCGGATACCACTGTTACTGATTGAAGACTCGCTGCAATAACTTTTAGTCACTTGGAAAAATTTATATAATATGATTCCTATAAAATTATTTATTTAATAAATAATATGTGTTTTAATTATTTTGAAAATAGTTAATCAAAACAGAAAGAGGAAAACTAATAGAATATATATCATTTATTAATTAGATGATCATATAAATACGGTGAGGAAAGAGATGAGTTTTCAAGATGTGTTATTGATTAAACATAAAAGCCATTTTATAGGGTACTATAACTGAAAAGCAAATAAATAGCAACATTTTTTCCCTACTAAGTACTAACATCAAATCTACAAGTGACGCCTATGGAATAGGTCCACAACTTTATCTAAGTAACATTGACTGAAAATATTATTACTTAATATTTTTTATAAATTATAATCGATAATTATTGGATAATAGTTTAAATCTAATTAAATTTTAACTGTTTATTTAATTAAAACATGCATGTTGTAAGATTTTGAAAAAATATAGCTCAATTATATATCCAAATTCGAATTTATCACATTAATGATAGTATAGGAAACTAACTATCCTTGATTGGTGACACATAATTTGAAATTCAAACTTTGTATCCCTAGCTTTGTAAGATGGCAAGAAATTGTGTCAAAATAATGAATCATAAATGAATTTGCAAATCCCGTTATGAAGCTATAATCTTCCCAAGTATTATCATGCATATTCGATAATTATGCAATGCAAATATCATCCAAATACTAACTTTTCATTATGTAATGCCAGATACATGGATATTTTAATGATATTGTGTTGAATTCTAATAATAAAAGATCATGATGCAGTATTGAATAAGTATTGTGCGGATTTTTTATTTTTATAAATTGTGATTTGTAATTATTAGATATTAAATAATTAAGATCGACTCAATAATTGGAAAAATAATTTCCTTTCATTTGGGGGTTGACTTACACTTCTCAAAACTTCCCTTACTTCAATTCCTTTGTATTTTACTTCTGAAGATCTAATCCCTGCTCATGAAGTTTTTTTGGTCAGCCTCCATTGATAAGAAGGCACTATGTATAGTAAGTTGGGACGCCATTAAAAAATATCAAATATGGTAGCTTGGGTGTCGTTGACTTATAACTTCAGAATTTAGCACTATTATTGAAACAACTTTGGAGATTTGCTAATGAAAATGACTCTCTCTGGAAAATTTTGTTATTACAGAAGTATGGTGCAACTTTAATGGATTGGTTTCCTCGACAGCTCCCACGCCATGCTTCCAATATCTGGACCGATATTGTTAAACTACAACATCATAATTTTACTTTAAGTTTCTGAAATTCAGCAATTCGCTTCTCAGTTGGCGATGGTAATAACATTAAATTTTGATTATATAACTGGTTCTCTTCCTATCCTCCAGCATCATCTCTTTCCAGGTATGTTTTTGCTGGCTCTGAATCCTGATATTTCAATAGCAGAGTTTTTGAATCTGCCTATGTCTTTTATTTGAAGGCGAAATCTCAGAGGAAATGAACTGGCAATGGGCTTAGCGTCCAACATTCCAAAGCGGCTAATAATTGTTTATAAATATTGATGTTGAGAGAGAAAAATGCTGTGCTGGGTACGAAAGACCTAAAGCCTTAGAAAGTGGTGAAGAAGCCCGAGATCCTTGAGAGTGAAACGAGTGGCCAGTTGGTCGATGAACTGCTGAACAAGCTGTGGGTTGTTTCCAGTGATTAAGATATCATCGATATAAGAAAAGAAGTATATGCATGTGCCCTGGTGATGATAGATGAATAATGATGCATCAGATTGACTTTGATGGAAGCCGATTGTGAGCAGAAATTTATGGAGAGTTGCAAACCATGCTCGTGGTGCCTGTTTTAGACCATAGAGAGACTTACGTAATCTGCAAACAAAGGTAGAGTGGTTAAGATCAATAAATCCGGGAGGTTGTTTCATGTACACCTCTTCATCAAGATGGCATTAAGGAATGCATTGTTAATGTCGAGTTGACGGATATGCCAACCATATTTAAGCGAGAGGCAGAGAATAATCCGAACTGTGGTGGGTTTGATAACCGGGCTAAATGTCTCATGAAAGTCAATGCCAGCACGTTGGTGAAACCCCTTTGCAACAAGGCGTGCTTTGTATCGATCGATAGAGCCATTTGGGTGGCGTTTGATGCGAAACATCCACTTACAGCCAATAATATTTTGATTGGAGCTAGGAGGGACAAGATCCCACGTGGCATTGGAGAGTAAGACATTGTACTCATTGGTCATTGCTTGAAGCTATTATTGGTGACCGAGAGCTTCATTGACCGTAGTGGGTTCACATGATTGGATGAGGCTGTTTAGGCGTACTGACAGTGGTGGAGTGGATGTGTTTGGGTTTGTAGATGTGGTTCTGGGAACGAGTGGTCATAGAGTGTGTGCGAGTTGGTTGTTGAGCGTCGGTGGTAGCTGAAGAGGGCTGGGGACTGAGACTGGGAGATATTGGAGCTGGTGTTGGAGAGGCAGAGACCTCCGATGGTTGGATCAGAGAAGTGGCAGTTGGGGTGTGAGAGGTGATCGACGGTGCTGATGATGGAGGTGAGCATGGCAGAGAGTCTGTTGCTGAAGTATGGGGAGACGATTGAGTAGTGGCCGGACATGGAGAGAAGAGTGGGGGCCGTGTAATCTGAAGCAGAAAAGGGTTACAGAATGAGATGGAATCATAGGATGAAGGGGAAGTGGCAGACGAGTGAGTAGAGTAAATGAATGTAGTTTCGATAAAGACAAAATCTCGAGACATATATAGTTTCCCGGATTGAATTTGAAAACACTTGTAGGCAATTTGTTGAGAGCAGTAACCTAGGAAGAGACATGGTAAGGAGCGAGACTGGAGTTTTTGTGAAGTGTAGGGGCGTAGCCACGGGTAGCAAAGGCAACCAAATACCCGTAATTTTTGATAATTTGGAGTCTCTTGAAAGAGCAAGTGATACAGACTTTGCATGTTGGTGGTTTTAGATGGTAAGCAGTTAATAAGGTAAACTGCAGTTTGGAGGGCAAAGGTCCAAAATTTTGGTGGGAGAGAAGCCTGATGAAGTAAGGTGAGACCGGTTTCGACTATGCGCCGATGGCGGTGTTCAGCAATACAATTGTGTTGGGGGTGTAAAGTGCTGTAAGAAAGTGATTGATGCCAATATGATGAAGGATTGATTTTAATTTGGTGAATTCCCCGCCACCATCAGTGTAAAGTGAAATGATGTTTGTTTGAAAATATTTTTCCACAACATTTTTTATTTTAAAAAATGTGGAGAATACATTTGATTTGTGGCGCAAAGGATATAACCACACATATTTAGTGAAGTGATCAACAAAAATAATGTAATATTTGAAATTATCAATAGAGGTGATAGGAGTAGGGCCCCAGACATCAGAGAAAAATAATTACAGATGACGAGTGCTTTTGAGGGAGGTAATACCAAAGGAAGTCGATGACTTTTATTACTAAGACATGAATCACAAGATTGGAAGTCATTACGTTTAGAAGACGAGAGATGAGAATTACATAAAATAAATTGTAAAATATATTTGGAGGGATGTCCTAGACGTTGATGCCATTGGCAATTATTGACTTTGATGGAGACATGAGAGGTAGGTGCTGTTTGGGAGTTGGAACGGAGTGGAGATGGCCATTCGTAAAGTCCATTATTATTCTGGACTTGCAACAGAATCGCCCCCGTGCTCAAGTCTTTCACCTGAAAAAGATTATGAAAAAATTCAACAGAAACGGGGTTAATGGCACATAGTTTTGAGACATAAATTAAATTTTTTTGATGGAGGAATACATAGTGTTTCTTTGAGAACAAAATTATGGGAGGGAGTAGATAGAATAGTGGAACCCATTCGAAAAATGGGGAGCCCCACGCCATTACCCAGTTGTACAGAGTCGGTACCGGTGTAAGGAGAGTGGATGGAGAGATTGTGAAGGTCCCCAGTGATGTGATGAGAAGCGACACTGTCAACCAGCCAATTTTACGGAGAACCGAGAGTGGTTGTGTGGTTTATATTGGGATTGTGTGGGCGTGAGGTAAAAGTCCCATAGTCTTTGGTTGTGTGCCCATGTTGATCACAGAGTTGACAGAACCCTTTGTAACCGCCTGACTTCTTGGAAGTTTACTGATTGGGGCGAAATGAGTTGTGTGGAGATTGACCATAATTTGAGGGCTGGGCAAAGTTACAGTTTTGAGTAGGTGGCAGACGGTTGTAGGAGGGCTTGTGAGGTTGCTGTCGCTTGGTGGTAGCATTGGCGACAATGGGTGGCTCATGTGGAATATCGTCATCACGTTTAAGAGATGTGTTTCAAAATCAACTAATTTTTTATAAAGTTCATCAAAGAAGATCGGACTTTCGCGGGTGCGAACACCAGCGATGATATCCTTGAAGGTTTTGCCCACATTGTTTACAATGTGGATGACAAGATCATCATCAGTTACATGAGCCTCAACTAAGGCAAGTTCATCAGCAATTGAGCGTAGAGTATTGAGGTATTCTGCTACTGACTGAATGTCCAGTCTCGGGCATGCAAGACGCTCACGTAAGGAGAAGACACGGCTACGAATCTTGTTGGAGTAGAAACGCGCAAGCTTGTCCATGCTTGTTTGGATATGGTAGAGTTGGCAATAAGAGGGGAAACTCGTTCTGTGGTGGAGGCCAGGATGGAATGAAAGATTAACTGATCCTGGCGGTGCCAGAGAGTGTGCGCGGGATTGGGAAGGGCATCAATACTATTGGCATAGGGGAGGGTAAGAGGGGGACATGGATAAGAGCCATCTATGAACTTTTGTAAATCATAACCGAAAAGGAGGGAGAGAATTGAGCCCGCCATGTGAAGTAATTATCAGGATGAAGCCGAATGGGTAGCTGGGCAGAGGCATTGATGGAAATATAGTCGGAGGGGCAGTGAATGGTTGGAGAGGCAGAGGCCGGAGATGAGGTGGTGGTCTGAGATTCTGCCATGAGAAACATGATTGATTAGAATACTCGTTTGAGAGAAATAGCCACTTATACCATGAAGGAAAGCTTAAGAGATGATGATATTAGTGAAGTATGATGTGTATTTATACAAGTGTTGAAATGATCTCAGGGGATACATATTAGCTAAGAAGATAAATATTAGTTAAGAAGATAAAAGTAGTTATGATGTGATATTATCAGGAATCTTATCAGACTCTAGTGCCAAAACGAAGATATCTAATGCAGTCTTATAACTTAGGGCTATGAATGTAAGTGAATTTATAATCTAAGCTCATATGATTCATTCACATTCATTTAGATGCATTATAGTCATATGCAAAATATTTTTAACCCTTATATCATGTGTTTTTTGCACTGAGACCGGTATACCAGTCCCTCACACAACATACTGATCCCCCACACCGACATACCGATGACTCTACTATGAATTGAGTATATTTACATGCTCTCTGGAACTAGGCTACTCCATACCGGTCATCTGGAGTTTCCATAGCTACTGGAACCAGGACATTTTATATCGGTCCCCATACCGATGAGCTAATCGGCATATCGGCCTTCATACCGGTCAGTAATCCGGCATGTGCGTTTTAACCTTCAACAATAATATAGCCGTTATATTTTGCAGGATCGACATACCGGCTCATGTAACCTTATCTATAAATCGAGTCACTGTTTCATTTTTGCATCTCTTGAACACCTTTATACATTTTCTATAAGGCAAAAACAAAGAGAGAAAGAAACCTTCTTATTCATTTACTCTCTTTATCATCAAAGCTCACTACATACATCTTCATATCATTTAAATAGTTTAGATTACTTGGATTAGCAACTCACACTTTAATCTTTATATCCCCAAGTGAGTTATAAATTTTCTTATTAAAACACTTGAGGTTGTGGAAATCCCTTTGTGAGTGGGCATACTCAAAAAGGTGATTATTATAAATTATTGTGAGTAACCCTAAAGATAAAACTCATTATAAAGTTTCAGAGTGAACCTAGGGATACAACTCTTGTGTAAAGGTTTGGAGTGAACCTAGGGGATAAAACTCTTGGTTGCGAGTGAGCCACATAAAACTCAATGTAAGTTGTGGATTCAACTTAGTGAAAAGCTTCAAGTGTGGTTTGAGGGAGATGACGTAGGTAAGAGTTGGCTGAACCACTATAAACTCCGGTGTCAATTTCTCTAACACTATTTCTATAATTTTGTAACACCTCGCTAGAGGCAGGATGCTACCAGTAGGAGACATGATTAACTCATCTCCATAAGCCTCCAAATTTACGGAAAATCGGGCATGATGTATCCTAAAACTGGACAACCTAGATCACAGTCCAATATCAAAACGAAATCTAAGAAAAATATCAAAAAAATAAAAATACCTCAGGTCCACACAAAACACATCAAAGTCAATCCTTAAAGGCTCCGTGCCCACATCATCTACCAACACTCAAGGGCTCCGTGCCCATAACATCATATAAAATCAAAACTTTTATTTAATAAATATAAATCAGTGTGCTCAGCACGATAAACAACATACTAATCAAAGATTCCTAAACCTCTAAGACTTCTCTCAAGACACTAGCGAGGGTGACTGCAACTTGGGTGATCCGCGTATCGAACATAGCTTCCAAAGCTGAAGTGGTTGACCCATCTGGTAGCCAACCTACAAAAAAAAGTAACTGGTTTGGTGTGAGTTTTAGAACTCAGCAAGTAACAATGCTAATATTACAACAAACATACAAGTCAATCATATCAACAATTTATCAGAATTACTAAATTATTATAAGTTCAGGTTTATCAACTTTTATTATCCTTTATACTTTACCTTGTCAAATTCTCATATCTACATATTCACATACATGCCAATCTATTAGCCAAACATTCAAATCACACAAGGCATCAACATGAATATCACAGAATAAGTCATTTCACATCGAAATTATTTCAATCATAAGAAACATGAAGTCATATACTTAAACTTTATTACGAATGCACACTATTGAAATATCCTCACATCGATAAGTCAAACAACCTTCCTTCATTTTAAAACAAACTTTCTTCCATTTTGATTTACGTTAGCTTAAAATTCGTGACTTATACACTTTCACGCATATTAGTTCAGAAACCATAGCCCATTTCTCTTACATTCTTGCAAATCCAATTTCAGAATTCTATAACACATTATCAAAATTCTACAAACACATTCAATCTATTCCATAATGTACGCACATACAACAACAAACTTAGAAAACATACTTATAACATTTTATATTCACGCCGTTTTTCAAATCATTCATTCATTCCCCAATAGCACACACAGTCCATACATATCACAGATTTCGTCACACACAGATACATTCAAATATACATACAGTCATCGTGCAACCAAATGAAGCATACATAACTGCCAATACATCACAAAGCACATAATCAAACAATACATACATATGGTTGGTTTATACATACAATGCTCGTATTCGACTCATTACCTATTTTAGAATAAGTATGAGATGAATCCGTCCGAATGGATCCCTAACCAGCTCGACTATTATACCACAAGAAAATTAACTAATAATTAAACATACACACATGCACACATATCAAGGAATAAAAAACTCATCGTACAACTTCTCATACATAAGCACATCTATGAGAAACACTCCGAGACATCATTCAAACACTCACATACATACATATGTTTCAAACATATGAATATACATATTATTACGAATGTAAATGCCATAACTTTAATAGTCCTCATATCTTTCATTTATCGATCAAACATACTTAGTTTCATATTTTTCATATAGTAACCTCTGATACAGAAACTTATCAATTATATTTATCCATTAACGTAGCTTATACCAATTTCTTATCATAATTATCCAATCCAACATTTATACCGACAATCTCACGTTCGAGTCAATAACAAACTTACCCACAAAAAATGCACACATGCATATGCTAATATAAAATCTGAAGTCATAACTTATTCTCTTTACCGATCTTTTATACCCAAATCATATATATCATATCATCTTATATATATATAAATACGCGTTCATATACTTATACGTATCTATACATATATATATCATTACAGGTTGACACACTTACGTACATAACACATGCATATAAACATTGAGCTAATCAAATGTTTCACTTCATATTATAGTAATAACAAAATCCATACCTGCGATGGTCGATTCACTTAACTAATCATAGTCTTGAACTCCGTTCTCAAACTACCTCTTAAAAATCCTCGTTTTATCCTAAACAAATCAATAACCTATATATACAATTAAACATAAATTAAAAATTCAAGCTCTCATCGTATGAGTTATTTACCTGACTTTGCGAGCGCTCCAGGTCCTAGTTAAATCTGTCAAAATAAATGACGAAATGCCGTTAGAATCGCGATTACGATTGGTATCTCGACTTAACTATGATAAAATTTGGATCTTTTCGGGACAACCAAATCAAGTTTGATTTCAATGTTTTCACTCTTAAAAACACCATTACAAACTAATTCATGCACCCGTTAACTTAATCCTCAGTTTACGTATTTTTTAGAAAATCTTCCGAAAAAATTTCCGCAAATGCTACGGAAAGGTCCCGAACCTACCCAGTTTGTAATATCATATAAAACTCATAACTATCATTACAATCAAAATACATCATTACATAAAAATCCACTTTTATTGGAAACTTACATAATCTATTGGATTGATCCAATTCATTTCGTTTTCACTCGGATTCTACCAAATATACATATTTAATATACTTATGCTCAAACAATTCAATTCATACTATTACGTTACTCTACGAAACTACTGGATACATCCGAACATTTAACAAAAAATTTGAAATTAGTGAGTTTTTACCGGGGGATTTTATCGAGATTTCGAGGGCATATACGAACTCCAAACGTTACCACGAACGCCTTGGAATCAACAGAATTCCGATCAGAGATATTTTTCACTCGTGGGTCACTATTCATTGCTGCTTTCTTCCTCATTTTATGTGCAACCGTGTACAGAATGAAAAATTTGCCACCGCCAACTTATAGTACTATTTGAGAGCTTCGATTTGACGGGTGGCTCAGGCCGTGAAACGAAGCGACGAGCCGAGATCCGAAAACCCAAGCCCACGTGAGTCTCCTCTTCCTCTCACCGTTGCCGGCGTCTTGGGGCTGCCTCCGGCCACCACAAGGTGGAGGGGTGGCCGGCGCACCCCTCTGGCTGGTCGCGTCGGCCGGAAATTATTCGTGGGATGAAATTTGGGGACGGGGGTGCTTATGTGAGATGTGGAAAGCTTATGTAATTTTTGCAATTTCTTGAAACATAGAGTTATAATATATATATATATATATATATATATATATATAATATATATATATATTGAAAATTACAATCTGACCCTCGCGAAATTACAATGAAGTCCTTATGATTAGGCTTTCATAGAAATTTTTATTTTTGAAGCCTTTCTAATGTAAATTTCAAAAAATGTTCAACACGAAAATTATTCGTCTAAAAAAAAAGAGTTTGATTGGTTCAAGAATCAGCTCAATCGAAGTTCATTTTTTATTTTTATAGTCGAAATAAGAAATTTTTATGCGTATAATGATATAAACTGAAATCGCATAATCGGTTCTCGAAACCACGCGTTTTCCAATGCAACGAAACTTCACTTTAAAACGTTTCGACCTATTTTCCAACACATAAACTCTTATTTTCAAATAATATTCAGTTTCAAATTCTAAACTTTAATTTGGAAACCTTCCAGAACCGTTCCGAAAAATTCTGGATATTACAAATTTATTGCAAGCTTTATATTTTAATTCCATATTATTTAGCATAGCTTTCCATTCGTAATATATTGTGATTGAAAAATTGATTACTAAGGTAAATTGATAAAGCTACTAATTTAGTAGCGTAAAATCGAAAAGATTTTTTATTTTGCAATATTAGGTCATTACTCAATTCACCACACTCTTGGGTATATAGATTGTTTGTTTGTGTGCGCTTATAGGTAATTTCATTTAACTCTATGGGTGTTTGGAAATTTAATTTCATATGGAAAAATATTACGCCTAAAAAAGTCCAACTATTCTGTTGGTTTCTCTTCTGGGACAGAATTAAAGCCAATGACTTGCTAGTAAAAATAGGTATTATTAATGCAAGCTGTTTGATGTGTATTTTCAGTTCAGCTGAAGCAGAAACCAAAAACCATTTATTTTTCTCATGTCATTATACTTGGAGTTTATGGTCTCTCATTCTTAATTAGTGGAGTTTTTACTGGGTAACCCTAAACAATCCTGATTCTTCTATCTCGGCTTGGTCTTCGCTCTATGTCAATAGGGGATTTCAAGCCTTTTTTGAGGCAATCCTTTTAGCTACTTCTTGTTGTATATGAGTGGAGCGTAATAATAAGGTCTTTAAGGATTTTTCATCTGGTCTATTTTTTCAAAAGTAAAATTTTTTCTATATAGCAATAAGTTGGATCTTAATCAAGTTTGATGATATCAACTTCTCAAGATCATATGTTATTCGAGATATTAACTTTGTGTCGAATTCTATTTAAGCTTTTTTGAATGCTGTTGTATGATTAACAGGTTTTAAGCTGCAGATTCTGGTTGAGATAATTGTGAATGATGCATCATGCATCTGAGTTTTGGACATTGGTATATATGATATTTGTGTGCTTTACTTAACAAACTCTGTTTGTTGCTAGGATGTCCATTGAGTTGACATAGTTGTATCAAGTTGAGCGAATTTTACTTTGATGAGGTATCTGTGCATTCAGCTCTCAGTTTTGTTGATCTTTCAGGCAGTAGTTGGTTGTGATTTTTATGTATTGTGTATCGAGCTAATGTGTTTTTCTTTTGAGATATTTTATCGGTCTGCTACTGTCTTATATTTTTATGCTTATGTTTTTTATTCTCATTGTCTATCCTGTTATTCTATCCTGCTGCAGTGTTTGGTTGGGCTGTAATAAGTTCTTAATTCCCTTCTTTTTTTTATCAAAGAAATATATTAAATAATTAAATTTTAATCACAATACATAAACATATCACAAAAATTATAAAAAAATAAGCAACCAATCCAAAATCGAAAAAGAAAGAAACAAATTAAATGAATTTGTTTCTAACGTTAAGTGGAATGAAAAGTGTATCTATAATTGAAGAACCATGATTGAGTTTCTGTAAGGAGAGATTTTAAGTGTATCTATAGAGATCTTATCATAAATCTTAAAAAAAAAAATGTCAAATTACATGAATTTGTTTCCTAATGGTAAGTGGAATTAATAGCGCATTGAAGAATCATAATTGAGTTTCTGAGAGATTTTTGTGTTGTTGTATTGGTGTGTAACTTTTAGAATAAAATTTCATTTTTAACATTAAATTGATATCAAAACGTACGTGGTGAATAAGAGCAAACAATATAAGTTAAAAAAGTTTGGGTTATCATTTTAACTTTTGTATTACATCTCTATAAATATTAGGTTTGAAATATCAATTTCTTGCATACAATATTCAAAGTGATTTTTTCTTCAAAGGAAGTGATATTTTTATCTATAAAAAATGGAGAAAGTCTCTTTTAAATTAACTTTTTTCATCGTCCTCTTGATTGTTGTATATGGTTAGTCTCTATCTTGATATTTATATATCTTTTTCATTATTTTTATAACTACATGTTATCTTTTGATTCATTTTTAATAGCAAATTTAAGTTGTAGGCATCATAATTTTTGAGTTACCAAGAGCTGAAGCATACACCGGAGGGTTACCAATTTGTTATACCATGGACTCAGATTGTGTGAAGGATTGCCCTTCTAAAAATGGATTTTGTTGTCAAAACGAAAGCAGATAAATCTGTCCAAAAGGCATTTGTTTTTGTACTCCTAAACTGTTGTGATTTATAATTTAGATTGTATGTGACCGAAAATAAAGTTATATAACTTCTATTGAAGTAACAAAATTTTATTTGCAGAAGAAAGCATTTCACATAATCTCTTTATATCAACAAATAAAAATTATAAAAAAGACGTTTTTTGGATTAAAAGTAAAGGCACTTGATAATTAGCCTGAAATTTTGCATTGTATTTATCTTGCATAGGTTTGTTGGCGACTTGGTCGCGTAATTGGATTTTGATGTTGCAACGCGAGAAAGAAGACTTCGACGTGCAAACATGAAGCAATACAAAAAGTGTCGAAGCATATGTGGTGAAGAACGAGAATGTGAAGACTTGCGGCAAATCGAAGATATATTGCGAAGTCTTAGCTTATGATTTAATTTGTATATGTGAATTGTAATATTCAAGTGCCTAACCTCATAGGGATCATGCACATTCACTTAGATGCATTAGGTTAATGTACAAAATGCATTAAAATCTTCATATCTGCATTTTTGATACTGAGACCGGCATACTGGTCTCTTACCGGTGTCCATACCAGTGAGAAGCTAAAGATTGCATTCTCACTGGAACCGGTACGGACCTTACCGGTCCACATACCGGTCACCAAACCGTGAACCTATAGAGTGCATGACTACTGGAACCGGCACAAACTAAACCGGTCTCCATACCGGTGAGCCCAACGACTAGTTCCTTTACTGGAACCGGCATGACCTAAACCGGTCTTCATACCGATGAACATACTGGCATACCGGTGACCATACCAGTCAAGCTCTTCATTGTGCAGACATTCTGGAACCGGCACGGACCAAACCGGTACCCATATCGGTTAGTATACCGGTCTAACGTATACTTGTTCAAGGATATATAGCCGTTAGTATCCGTTGGAACCCCAGACCGGCATACCGGTCCCCATATCGGTGACAGACCGGTCTCAGCAGAAAGTTGGGACTGCTCTTCATTTTCTATATAAATGAACCCCAACTCATTTGCCTTGGTTAGAGACTTGATACACATCTTCATACACATTCTCTAAGGAAAAATAAGAGTGTCTTAAACCTTCTTAATCTCAAACACTCTCAAGCTCACACACTCACCTTCATATCATTTAGTGAGCTTAGAACACTTGGGTTTGCAACTTACACAATCTTCTTAATATTTGTAAGTGCCCAAGTGTGTTTCAAACCTTCTTAAACAAAAACACTTGTGGTTGTGAAATCCCATCCGTTGGGTAGTTGTAAAGGTTGTGAGTGCACCTACGAATAAAACTCAAAGTGTAAAAGGTTTGGAGTGCACCTTTGCGGAAAATTCTTGGTTGCGAGTGAATTAAGTAAACTCGATTTTAGTGGAAATCTTCAAGCGAGGCTTGGGGGAGTGGACGTAGGCACGTTTGGCCGAACCACTATAAATCGCGGGTGTCGATTTCTCTTTCCCTATACTTTTATTATTTGCAAGTTTATTTATGTTACATTCATTGAATAGAAAACTTGCATATAGATTATTAATTGAAATAGAGAAATATTAACATAAGTGCCCACTTGGTAATAAGAGCTAAAAATATGTAAAGATTTATTAATTCTGCATTTATAGTGATAACCCAATTCACCCTCCTCTTGGGTATAGAGATTGCTTGTCGCTATTGCTTGTAGGTAATTTCAAGGTTTAATTCTTGAGTCTTGACACCTGGCTTAGTCATCTAGTAATTTTTTTAATTTTTTTTTTTATCGAAAGAATCCTTTAATTTGTAAAGTGTCCTTCCACAGTCCACTCTGAAATTCCCTACAAGCAATAGCGACAAAGAATCTCTATACCCAAGAGGGGGGGGTGAATTGAGTTATCGCTATAAATGCGGAATAATAAAATCTTTGCCGATTTTAAGCTCTATTACCAAATAGGCTCTTAGGTTAATTTTCTCTATTGTAAATAATAACCTATATGCAGTTTTCTATTCAATAATATAAATGTAAATAAAACTTGCAAATAAGTAAAAGTTAAGAGAAAGAGAAATACGACACCGAGATTTATAGTGGTTCGGCCAAACGTGCCTACGTCCACTCCCCCAAGCATCGCTTGAAGATTTCCACTAAAATCCGAGTTTTGCCGTGGCTCACTCGTAACCAAGAGTTTTCCGCAAAGGTGCACTCCAAACCTTTTACAACTATGAGTTTTGTTCGTAGGTGTACTCACAACCTTTACAACTTTGAGTTTTGTTCGTAGGCTTACTCACAAACCTTTACAACTTACCCAACCAAATGAGATTTCACAAATCACAAGTGTTTTGTTAAGAAAGAATTAAAACACACTTGAGCACTCACAAATATTAAGAAGATTGTGTGAGTTGCATACCCAAGTGTTCCAAGCTCACTAAATGTAATGAAGATGTGTGTGAGCTTGTATGAGTGTTTAAGTGTATGAAGGTTTGAAGACACTCTTGTATTTGCCTTAGAGAATGTATGAAGGTTGTGTATCAAGTCTCTAACAAAGCACAAATGAGTTGGGGTTCTTTATTATAATAAAATGCAAAGCATTCCCCAACTTACAGCGCGAGACCGGTATGGAGACCGGCATGCCGGTCTAGGGCTCCAACGGATACTAACGGCTATATTACCGTTGGGCAAGTGTCCGTTAGACCGGTATGGAAACCGGTGGTATGGAGACCGGTATGAGTCTCCCTGGTTCCAGTAAGTGTTCAATATGAAGAGCTTGACCGGTATGGAAACCGGTATGGAGACCAGTTTGGATCTCCCTGGTTTCAGTAACTGCACCATAAAGGCTAGACCGGTATGGAAACCGGTATGAGGACCGGTTTGGAGCTCCCTGGTCAGTAGCCAATGCATGTACTGATGACCAGTCAAGACTGACGACATTGGTATTTTGGCCATAACTTTCTCTAGAAAATCCAAATCATGATCCGTAAATTTCTACATAACTAGACACATAGATCTAGCTTCTGTAAAAAATTAAGCTCCAAAAACATTAAGATGAATTTTATGGAAATTTTCTAATGTGACATGTATGCAGAAAACGCACATATGAGCATGTTGTACTAAAATGGCTCTAGCAAGAGTTATATATATCGGAATTGTGTTCCGTTTAAACCGTAGCAAACTAGAGACACATATATATCTAACGGTATATCATTTGAAGTTTAATTCAACCGTTTGATAGTTTTTTGGAAGATCATTTACCGATGCACTTGTGCATAGAAATTCATTTTGATGCAAATAAAGTGCAAATGATTCTTTAAGCATTATAATCCATTTTAAATGCAAGTGATGCAAAATGTATGATTCCTAAGAACTTTAGATCACTTGAGTAAACTCACTTACAATTAGAGCACTAAGCTAAGACTTCACATGATTTCTTCAATTATGCGCTAGTCTTTACATTCTCGCTCTTCACCACATATGCTTCGACACTTTTTGTATTGCTTCATGTTTGCACGTCGAAGTCTTCTTTCTCGTTGACGTCAACAAAATCCATTACAACCGATTATGCGACCAAGTCGCCAACACACTCATGAAAATTTTCCTCCTCAAAATTCAACGAGGAAAATGGTGAGTACACTTTTGAGCAGAATTACCAATTTTACGAAATTAAAAAAAAAAAAAATCCAAAATTTATGAACTCTGGGGAGAATTCATTATTCATAGTCTTGCCTTTAATTCTTTTAGAAAAATACTGTTTCTAACTTGATCATCTGACCTTCAAATTATAATAAACTAATATTATTATAACACCACGACAAAAAACTAATAAATATTAAATAAAATATATTCCAAAACAAATTCTTTGCTACAAATTAGGTATACAAGAACAGCTTCAAGACCATTCCCTTGAATTCCAGCATCTTAAATCTGAAAAATAACCAAACAAAACCTTGTAAAATTGTTATTTCTACTGAGGTGTTTTTCTACTTTAATGCGTCACATAGAATGATTATTTAATTAACATTACAAATTGATGCCTCTTTTATTAATTAAATAAACTATGGGAGATTGCCATTATTCTCTTAATATTTCCACTATTTACCATTTACCCCTAATATTTTCATAATACTCCAACACTCCCTAAGGTCAGAAGTCAAATGAATATTTTCGCTTGTTACATATTTACCTTTAAGATAAAATACTTAACAATTATATATAATTATTAATTCATTAAAATAATTTTAAAAAATAAAAATTAGATAATTTTTTTTAAAAAAATATCTTTCTACTTAATACATCACATACAATTATTGTTTCATTTAATGCACCATACGACGTCTATATTATTAATTAAAAAAACTATGAGAGATTGCCACTTTTCCCTAAAATGTTTACACTTTTTATCACTTATTCCTATTTATTTCATAATACCCTAACATTCCCCTAATGTTAAAAGTGAAAGGAATATTTTCAGTTTTTACATATTTACCTTTAAGATAAAAATACTTAACATTTTTGCATTATTATTATTGATTCATTAAAATAATTATAAACTATAAAACATTATAAACTATTTTTTTTTATACAAAATTATTATAAAATCTAAATTATAAATCAAAAAGTTATAATAAAATCTAATTTATAACTCAAATTTTGTAGGAGTTTTTGAGTGATAGAGATCGAAGAAAATCTCAAATTTCGATCGAGATTAGAGATCCTGTATCATTCGATCTGAGATTTATGATGATTTTTTGTTCCAACTAAAAATTTATTTCTGGATTCGACACATTTTATCGTCCCAAATAAAAATTTGGGTTGAGATTCATGATAATTTTTTGTTCCAAATCCTAAATTGTTGCCTGATAGGATTTGGCAAGAAAAATCATCTCGATTCAAAAATTATTATGTGATTTAGGGATGATTTTTTCTCCCAAATCCACAATCAAGACAGGATCAAGATTGACAAATTTCTGTTTGTCCCAACTGATTTTTTTTTTTTTTTTTGGAAATGATGGAAACCCCGCCACCAAACCACCCATTCTGGGCCGCGGCGCAGGTAAAACCACCGGTTGTCCCAGACTCTTACAAGAAGTGCACCCCCTGGATTCGAACCCAGAACCTCAAGGTGAGATCCTGGACCCTTTACCAACCCTAATTTGCTACTTAATGTGCCTAAAATAAAAAATTAAAATTAAAATTATGCGCAGAAATTTCAATTTTTAAGTGTGTTAAATAATATTATATATATATATATATATATATATATATATAATTTATTGGTAAATGTCTCATTTTAATAAAAAAAAATGGCCAAGGGTCCCAAAACATGGGGCAATACAGAGCGGCCTTTAAAGTCTTAGCTTTATTTTACTGACTTTAACAAATTTCACATACGCCCCAAGGGTGTGGCTTGGTGGTGAAGGGTCCAGAATTTCACATTGAGGTTTTGGGTTCGAATCCATGGGGTGCAACTTCTTGTAAGAGCCTGAGGCAGCCGGGGGTTTTACCTGCGCCGCGGCCCATAATGGGTGGTTTGGTGGCGGGGTTTCCAACGATTTCAAAAAAAAAAAAAAAAAAAAAAAAAAATTCTACATACAACTACAACTAGTCTAATAATGAAGGATCGAACTAAGTATTGTAGTGATTTTTTTTTTTTTTTGATTTTTTTTAATTTTTTTTTGATTTTTTTATAAATTGTGATGATGATTATTAGATATTAAGTAATTTAATTACTATACATACATGTGTCATAGAAATGATTTAAAAAAATCAGCACTCAATCCAAATTAACAAAAAAAAAAGGAAAAAAAAATAAATGAATTTGTTTCCTGACGTTAAGTGGAATTAATAGTGATTATGCCACGGGGATTTGTAGTGCATTGAAGAACCATTATTGAGTTTCTGTAAAGAGAGATTTTAAGTGTATCTATGGAGATCCTATCAATAATGTTATATTGGTGTGTATTTATGTGTAGAATAAAAATTCATTTTTAACATTAATTTGATATCAATTCGTAAGTAGTGAATAAAAATAAATAAAATTACTTAAAAAGTAATTAGGTAACATTTTACCTTTTGTATTATATCCCTATAAATATTAGGTTTGAAATAATAAGTTCTTGCATACAATATTCAAAGTCATCTTTTTCTTGAAAGGAAGTGTGTCTTTTTACCTATAAAAAATGGAGAAAATTTCGTTTAAATTGACTTTTTTAATCGTCCTCTTAATCGCTGTATCTGGTTAGTCACTGTCTTGATATTTATATATTTTTTTCATTATTTTTATTATTATCTTGTATCTTTTGCTTCATTTGTCTATGAACCTTATATCTAATTAATAGCTAAATTTAATTTGTAGGTACCATAATCTTTGAGTTACCAAGAGCTGAAGCATATACCGGAGGGTTACCAATTCGTTGTACCATGGATTCAGATTGTGTGAGGGACTGTCCTTCTAAAAATGGATTTTGTTGTAAAGATGAAAGCAGACAAACCTGTCCAAAAGGTGTTTGTTTTTGTACTCCTAAACCGTTGTGATTTATATTTTATTTTGTATGTGACCGAAAATAAAATTATATCACAACTATTGAAATAACAAAATTTTATTTGCAGAAGGAAGCATTTCTCATAATCTCTTCATACCAACAAATAAAATAAAATCATTTTTTGGGTTAGAAGTAAAGACACTTGATTTTTCTTTTATCACTCGTCGCTTGTTCAATAACTAATTAAAATTTGATTTCACACAGCAAAATAATTAGCCTAAAAATTTGCCCTGTTTTTACCTTCCATAGGTTTCAATTAAAGTATTTTTTAAATTTTTTTTTAATCTAAAAAAATTTGGTTGCAAATGATAAATTTCATTCACCAAATACTAATAAAATATTGCCACATATTACTTGAACTCCAATGACCAGCGCAATCACAACTTGAAGTACGAAACAAAGCTTAGTTTAATAATCCTTTAGGGCATGATCGAATAATTTTTAAATAGTTATATTTAACTTGTTATCTAATTCGAGTTCAAATTTTAAGAGAAATAACGAAAAAAATTGGACTTTCCCAATCCCTTGCCATTTAAAAAATAAAAGGGAAAATAAAACCTTATTTTAATTTTATAATTATTATTTTTTAAAAATAAGGCTACTGGACATTACGATTGTTGATGGTGTTTTCAGGCACTATGTTATTTAAGCAGCACGACATGGGTAAAAAATGTAATTCACTTCTCAGTCAAGATTATTAATACCGACCCGACCACTAAAGAGTCAACAGTAAGGGGCCGGGAACTTTACGGTTAGTGACCGAGCACTTGAGTTCAAGATGACCGGGCAATTATCAGGTCGACAGCAGCATTCTCAGTACAAAAGACTATTATGACCGACCACATGAAGACCGATCATAGGGCAAGACATGTTCGGGAAGATAAGGCATTATATCCATACAAGATAAGATAATAAGTTATCCTACTTTCATGGGGTAAACTAGTAAGTCAATGTCCTAGTATGATAAAGGAAGTAAATGTAGTTTTTGACTAGGAATCCTTATGGGAAAGGGAAATTATTTCAACTAGGAAACCCTTGTAAAAGAATGAATCTGATTTCTGCACTATTATAAATAGGAGGGTAGAGTATGCTTAAGGGAGAAGAAAAAAGAGAACTGTTTGGGCCAAATTTGGTCCAGGGGTAGTTTCGTCATTTTACTTCAGACCCAATATTGGACGCACCCCTGAAGCCTCCTAATCAAACCCCAAAGACATGGCGCAGGCCCAAGCCCAGTGAACACCATCACCCACAACCGAAGGATCCTCCAAAAGTCGGTCCACATAATGCCCAAGCTCACGAACACCACTCATAACGTTACCAGCCTACAAACGGGCAAACACAATAAACACCCTTTATGGAGTCATCCATAACTGACGCCCAACGGACAAAACAATCAAACAGCAGTAAATACACCCCCCGAAAGTGTGTGTATATAAACGAAGAGTATCCAAGAGGAAATGAGGATTCAACTCCTAGCTCTCATACTCATAGCTCAAGTAATATTCTCTCAGTAGACCTCCAACCTGCAGCCCTCACGGTAACTCATAAGAATCGAGGTAATCTCTGACCTTACTCATTCTTCTACAATATTAATAGCTCACTTCCACCACTGACTTGG